>CAJNIZ010004596.1:845-21137 GCA_905231905.1 Symbiodinium pilosum | reverse complement strand
GGGTTTAGGATTTAGGATGTAGGGGTTTAGGGTCTAGGGTTTAGGGGTTTAGGGCTTTAGGGTTTAGGGTTTAGGGTATTATTGCCCTTATTACTATTATGGCTATGACTACTAGCACAAATGCCACTATTAGTACTAGTATTACTATGTGTAGGTTGCATATTCAATTGCCACCAAGACCAACTCATCTCTTGGACCGGCTCATCTCTTAAACGTGCAGCTACCATGCTGGGCTGTTTCCTTAGCTACATTTAGAGAGTGTCAAACGTGAATTAGACATGTACATGTGTTTATACCATGGTAGAAACTTGGGTACTGATCTGAAACCCCTAAGCCTAAACCCTAGACCCAAGATCCTAGAACCCTGGAACCCTCAAAACTTGGCGGTGAGGGTTCCGAAGGCTCTTCGCACTGTCCTGGGCGTTGCAGGGGCTCAGACTGGATTAGTTACACCCCATTTACACCGATATGAGCTAAAGTCTAAACTCCTTTAGAGGGTTATATGAGGGATTACTATAGGGTCTGTTGAGGGGGATGCTAGGAGTTTAGAATATAACTCACATAATTTCCTTGTACCCCTACATATCCTCACACATCAGTTGTTTGGGTGTTGTTGCGCGTAGGGAAGCTGCTCCAGACAGGTTTAAGCTGGACTTGTAGCGAGCAGGCGCCTTTTCCTTTTGCTCTCCAGGCAGTTTCCACCCTGCAGTTCTCCAGGTCTAACTGAAGGTTTAGGGATTCAGGGATTTTAAGGTCTAGGGTTTAGGGTTGCCCATGATCGTCAGAGTATATTTCAGCTAGTGGTTCTACCCAACTCGGAAGTTCTCAGTAGAATCCCTATAGAATTCTTAATGCGGCCCCCCCTGAAGCTCCTTTAAACCCTGAAGCCTAAACATATCCTGCAGAGTTTGTAGGGGCCCTTTTGTGAGAAACTCCCATATGCCGCGGGCAGTGACATAAAACGTAACCCTGTTTGGCCATCAGCAGATACGAGCCATAGTCTAAACTCCTAGTACCCCCCTGAATATCCTCTATAATAGTCCCTGTATATTCCCCTATGCAACCCCTTTCAGGAGTTTGGATTATAGTTCATATGAGAAAGCACAGTAAAGGGTAAGGAGCTGAGGAGACAACAGCGTCCCTGCTCTCTTTTGCTCTTCGCCCTCAGTCTGGATCCTTGTCAAGTGGAATTTTCGTGTTGAGTCAAGACTTCAAGCAGAATCAGGACAAGTTCTGGTATGAATGCGATGCTGAACCAGTAGTCTCTGAGAGCAGCGACTGAGTGGACCACTTAGTGGCACCTCTCAGCAGTCTCCGCACGGTTGTGCACATTTAGATGTGGGCTCACCGCGCTTCAGCGAACGAGAAGCGAACGGTGCGGCTTCGCATGAGATTTTAAGTTGATGTCGTGGAACCCAAAGACCAATCCTTAAACCTCAACACCAAGGCGTATCCTGGGTCCAAGTACTCAAATAACCTGGTTGCTGTTGCGGAACTTGAGTCAAGTTGCCAGTTTCCTTGTTATTGTATATATATATATATTCAAGTTCCCCAACAGCAACCCAGATAATGGAGCTTCATCGCTATTAGTTGGGTACTTGGACCCTTCTGTTTAAACCCTATAGTCGCTCCTTACCAAGCTCTGTTAGCCGAATGCTAGATTTTGACTGGGTTGCTGTTAAGGAACTTAAATTAAGTTACTATATTGGGGAAACCCTATATACCCATTATGGTAACTTGATTTAAGTTCCTTAACAGCAACCCAGTTGACAGTGGTCGTGTGCTAGCTGTTTGCAGGCTCCACAGATTGGTTCCCATCCACAGCAGACGGCAGCAAGCAATGCTCTTGATGTTGAGATAAAAAGGTGGCCGTGCGTTCGAACAAACTGGTAATTCGTAGTTCTAGTACAGGTGTTGGAGGAGTATATGGTTATGAGTAGGTACTTGGAGCCCTGGTCCTTCTTTGCACGAAGCGATCCCATGAACTCTTCGTCGCAGAATCCTCAGAGGTTCATCATCGAGGCTTGTTATGTTCATGGCACCCCTCCCTCATGACGTTTTGGAAGGCAGACAGAGTCTCCAGGAGAACCCTAAACCCACAAACACTAAACCCTAAGCCCTAAACCCTAAACTCATGGTGGCAGCTGTAGACCTAGAACCCGGCAAGCGGCTCATTCTGAGCATCCTTGCTGGTGCTTCTAGACAATGGGGGGGGGTTTAGGGTTTAGGGTTTAGGGTTTGGGGGAAATGGCTACGACGATTGGGGACACTGTGATGACTACTTATTCCCTGCTAGGAACCAGGTAGTTGTTCAACTTCCCTCCACACTGGCGCCCTAAACCCTAAACCCATTCCCTATTTTGATGCTTCAGATGGATCTCTATCATCCCAGGGTATCCATACACCTGATACGCCCCTGGGGTCCATGAGGGCCGGCAGCTTTTGGAAGCTGCAAATTTTCCATTACCCCAATATAACCCCAATACACTGTAGTAGCTTCCGTTGTCTTTTCCATTATCCCTATATAATTCCCAAAATAAGCCCCAAAATATACCCTATTATAACACATTAATTTCCATCTTCTTTTCCATTATCCCTATATAAACCTAAACCCCAAGCCCCTAAACCCTAAACCCCTATATAAACCCAATAACACATTAATTTCCATCCCGTGGTCCATGTGTCAAAACCTCCCTAGGTCATGGGAGCATCTTGGTTGGAAACCCCCAAGCCCCCTAAAGCCCTAAACTCCAGGCCCAAATACCCCAAAGAACCCCAGGGGGATGGGTAGGGGATGGGTAGGGGATTCTGCAGGCTGCCGCATAGGAGTTCGATGGGATGATTTTGAGCGACTTGCTTGGGTTTAGAGTTTAGGGTTTAGGGTTTGGGGTTTGGGAGTTAGGGGTTTAGGGTTTAGGGGCTTGGGGTTTAGGTTTATATAGGGATAATGGAAAATAAGATGGAAACTACTGTGTTATAATAGGGTATATTTTGGGGCTTATTTGGGAATTATATAGGGATAATGGAAAATAAAACGGAAGCTACTACAGTGTATTGGGGTTATATTGGGGTAATGGAAAATACAACGGAAACTACTATGTTACAAGGTATGATTGTAGTAGAAGAGGCTTCAAGCATGGTTCTGCAGGGTGCCTGAGCCCGAAACTCTAAAACTATCCGGGAGGGGCACCCGAAAGCCCCTGACTCTACAAGGGCTTGGGATGTTCATAACTTTCTTCCCAGTTTCTGTTGCAACATACAAGGGGGCCCCTAAAGCCTAAACCCGAAACTGTTGGATGTGGACGGATATATGAGGCCTAGTCTCAGCTCCCTAAAAAAGGAGTATACATGGGATTGTATGGGGTACCCTTTGAGGGCTGATTAAGCGGAATTTTAGGAGTTCAGACTATAGCTCATGTACGGTTTGGGGTTCAGGTTGATCAATTCATTGCCCCACTCTCATAGCACCCCCAAATATCGTCATCAAGTACTATTGCACCCTGAGTAGGCTTCTATATACGGCTGTTGTGAGGTGGGAGCAGTATCCAATCTATGGGCCGGGGGAGCACCAGAGGAAAGAGATCAGCGAGAACATGCGGATTGCACTGCTCTGTAACTTTAGGGTTAGCTCTATAGTATATAGCATGACGTAAGATTCCTGTACAAGTACCACCCCGAGAACCGGTCTCACTGACGTGGGCTCTGAATGTGCTGATGAGGTCCCTGATTTTTCTAAGCCCCAAGCCTCACAATCGAGCAAGCTTTTGTGAAGAATGCCTAAAGCCCTAAACCCCAGCCCTTAAATCCTAAATACTAGTTTCCATTGTTTTTCCCATTATCCCAATATAACCCCAACATAACCCAAATATTACCCCAAACCCTAAACCCCTGGATTTTTCCCTAAACCCTAACTCCTAAGCCCAACACCCCCCTAAAACCCTATACCCAAGCCATCCCAAGCCCGAAACCCCGTTATGATACAATTAAAGGGACTCTACTGGGAACCCCAAACCGGGAACCCCAAGAATATAGTAGGTATATAATAGGAATATACCTACCAGAATCCTTATATTCCATTATATTCCTGCTATATTCTTGGGGTTCCCTATTTGGGGTTCCCAGTAGAGTCCCTTTAACAATCTCGAGCCAGAACTTTCTAGCCCTGAAGATGAACAATGGCAGTTTCCCTAATTGGGGGACCTCAATGTCGACCCCAATATGCTATAGTCCTTACTATAAGGACTCCGCCAAGAAGATACCCCAAACCTTGGGAAACCCTAAAGCAAAATCTTCGAACCCTAAAGTCTATATACCCTTATATAACCCCTATATCCCCTTAAAAGGTACCCCTAATTTTGAAGCCCCCCAAATCTACATCCTCAGACGTGTGGCTCGAATCCCTGAGCCGCCGAAGAGTTGAATCATATGGGCAATCAGGGCCCAACATATAACCCTAAAACCTCAACCCTCAACCGTAAACCCTAAACCCTAAGTACACGGTCTAAGGCTTGTGGATCATGCACTGTGACCAGAACAGGTATCTTCTCAGGATGACAAGGTCCGCCCTACATCCTCAGACCTTCACCTCAGCAACCGTGAGTTCACAATCTTATCTGTTTACGCAATTTTCAGCCTTTAGGGTTTAGGATTTTAGGCTAAGCACCCACTAAGCCCACTCTCCAAGCCAAAGTTCTCATGGACCCTGAGACTTAATTCCGGGAACTTCACTACAGCTTGCGAGTGCAGTCTCGGAACATGGGGCAATTCTGTCCTCTTCAGAAGGCTAGGGCAGCGACTGAAGGGTAAGCCGGGTATATACTTGGGGGCCTGCAGGGCTTCGAGTTAAAGGTTTAGGGATACTGGGGTTATACTAGGGCTATATTAGGGTTATATTGGGGTTATTTTGGGTTTATATTGGGTTTATACAGGGATAATGGAAAAGAAAATGGAAACTACTGTCAAGGTACCTTCAAAGACAGGAGTTACCTAATGCTTTGACATTTGTACTCTTTGCCGGGATGCAGTTTCACTTTGAGTAGGGTGCGTGGTTTGAGGCGCATTGCCTAGGGTTCACGGCTTTGACTTAGGTCGATGGACCCTTTCGGCAGAATCTTTTGTGTAGAGTGTTGCTAGTGTCTACCCCAAAAACCGAGAACTCTTACTTTCTTGGTGATACGGTGATATTGAGATGGTTGACATTCATTTTTGGGTACGGGGCTCTTACAACTTACACTTTCAGTGCTATGGCTTTCTGCATGTAGCTATAGCGAAGCTCTCCGCAAGGAGGCTTTTGTCTTCCGAGACTAAGTCGGATCAAGAGAAAGGAAGGGGGAGAAAAGCCCTGTATGTGATCATCTCAGCCAAAAGTCCCAGCACCCAACAAACATATACTTCCCCGATATCTTTCTACAAGGCCCCCAAGTACTCACTTATTGAGTACATGGACCTTAGGTTCATGGCAGGGTTCGGATGAATTTCGAAGGCAACCTCTTTAACTACAGTAGGAGTAAACCTCAGCACAAATGTTGAAGGTGATACGTGCAACTTGTGCATACCAAATGCCCATAGAATGAGTGTCAGCAACTCTGCACAATGGTAAGATGGTCGTTTGCGAAAGCCAAAGACCAAAGCATGCCCATATGTGCCCAGTCCACGTCGAATCCTTCGACAATTCCCATGGCAAGCATCATACTTCCGTGGAGTTTTCCCTAAGTTCTCCCGAGACCCTTGCGTAACGCTTTAAATCCGAATCCTGAAGCTCTAACCCCCGCCAAACCTGAAGCCCTAAGCCTTCATCACTAATCCCTGGTCCCTCAACCTTCATCCCTGAACCTCCCAATTTCTCAGTCAACCCTTACCCCTGAACCCTTGAATCCTAAACCCCGAACCCCAAATCCTAAACCCTAAACGCTGAACCCTAAACCCTAAACCCCACACCCGAAGATTTGGGAGGAACTCTGCGGCCTCTTGGCCAGAAAGCAGATGCATCCCAACGAGGCACAGGTCCCGCAGTATTGTGGGTTCAGGGCTGTTGGGTTGAGGAGGCCAAGTTGGGTTCAGAGTGTAGTCCTTAGGGTTTATACGGTTTAGGGTTCAGGGTTTACGGTTTAGGATTTAGGGTTTCGGGTGTAGGGTTTAGGGGTTTTAGGGTTCAGGGTCTCATGGTTTAGGATTTAGGGTGCCTCACGCACAAGGGTGTGCGCATATGTGGAGGATAGCGGCAGAACATCCGCTCTGTGCCCTTCACAGGTTCCCTAAACAGCAGTTTGAATTTTCTTTTTCCATCATCCCTATGTATAGCCAATATATTATAAATCCAATATACTATAAACCCTAAGCCTAAGCCCTCAACCCTAGGCCCTAAACCTTAAACCCAGTGAGGGGGGGCCCTTAGAATTCAGTTAAGGACCATGCAGATCTTCATGCCCTAAGCCCTAAACCCTAAACCCTAAACTGCGCCAACGGGGCAGATTCCAAAGTCGCAGCAAATCTTGCACTCATTCGGTGGAGGTGATCAACCCTAACGGAGCAACGTGCCCAAATGTTGGATTTAGGGTTCAGGTGTTTTAGGTGATAAGGCTCATTTGGATTATGGTATTTGGCCCCCAAACCCTACTACTGTCTTAGGGCGAGATGGTTATTTCTCAACGTGAGTCGGCTAGAATCACCAACAAGGATCCCCCCGAACCCCGTGATAATCCCTAGATATGGCGAAGGAACTCAAGGGCCTCCTATTTTGAGAGCCCAAAGCCTTCTAACCCTACATCCTATAAGCGTCAGACATTAACCCCTGCAAGCCCGACCTTTCTGCAAAACTCCACATGGCGTCCTTTTAGGGGGATACCATTCTACGAGGGACCTCTGTTTTGGTTCCACAAGCCAAACCAGTCGCGCGGCGCCATGGGGATCCCAAATCCTGGGTGCCGAGCCGAAAACCTTTAAGCTGTTAAAGGGGACTGCTCCAAATGGGCAACAGGGATACATGAGGGTTATGTGGCCGTAGGTAGTATCTTGAGAGGTTGCCATTGTAACCCCTCTAACTTCTAGCATGGTCGGAGGCAGCTTAGATGCGGTCCATCATTTTCATCCTTCTGCTCTCTTCGCCCCAGCCTGAGCATTTATGCTGAGATTTTTGATTCCTGGTGAAAGTTCGGAGTTTGAAGTTCGGATGACGAGTTGAGGGTTCTGAGGCGTGTACGCTGGCGCGAAGGGTTCAGGGTGTCTGCTGTTGGCGTACCCCGCCTTGGATGGTGGAGCTGGTGGTGGGGGTCGGGGTAGCGGCGGCGGCAGCAGTGGCGTTGGCAGTGGTGGCAGGTAATAGTCGTAACAACCGTAATAAAAGCCAATAATTCCATAATAGCAAAGATAATAATGGTAGCAAAATTAGTAGCAACAACAGTAACAATAGGATTCTATAGGATGGGGGTGGATGAGCAAACTAGCATGCATGCCCAGGCGCATGGCGGCGCAGGGCACGTACCCTCTATTCAACCCAGTAGCCCGATGCCAAGACCATGCCCGATCGTTCCCTTACAATCTTCACATGGCAGTGGTGCAATGTACCCGAAAGCCCTTTTCCCAAGAGATAAGCCCCTAGATATCAATCCCCAAGCCAGTCCCTATCTCAACTTAGCGTTCATTCCGTTTTGCAATTTGTTTTGATTTGATTCTCCCTCGTTCTGTTTCTTGAGGCCCCTCCAATACTCAAGTCGTACCTCCTCAAATAGGAGCTTCCATTTTCTGTTCCAGTATCCCTATAGAACCAAAAATCCCTATATAACCCATTACAGTAGTGTCCTCAGCCTGCAGCACAACACTGCAAAGGTGGCATCCACGACTGGGAGCCTCTGGCCCTCCCAACCGCGAAGACCCCAGTGATTGAGGTCTGCGGGGCAGCTTTCTAGACTTGGTAGTTTCCCAAAATACGGGGACCCTAGTATAGACCCCAAAATACTATAGTCCTCATTATTGGGACCCCCAAAAGGGTACCAGGGTACCCCTAATTTTGGGAAACCCCCACTTGGCTTACAGTTAAGGGTTTAGGGTTTGGAGGGTATACGGCCGAGGGCCAAGGATTCACGATTTTGTTTTCAGGGGTTTGGGTATGGGGTTGAGGATTTTAGGGGTTTACAATAAACCCTAAACCCTAAACCCTTAACTGGGGTGCCTTATTGGGGCCTCCACAAGTGAAGCACCGCTGCGTAGTCCCAAGCTTTGGGCCAAACCCATTTAGCCGCCGAGATATTCATACCCGACTAAGGTTTAGGTTTTTGTGGTATAGGGTTAAGGGTTAGGGTTAAGCTTTAGGGTTGTAGTGTGCAGCGGGAACTGAAATGGTTCTGATGACCTTCAAGGAAGAGAGTGTTAAGCGCATATTCATTTTGAGAGCTTTCCCTAGGGGTTTTGTACACTGTCAGCCCCAAAAAGTCCCAACCACAAAGCATCAACTTGACTCAAAGAGTCCAAACAATCTGCGCAGCTTCTTGAGTAAGAAAGTCCTCTGAGAGAACGGCGTGTTGTGAGACTGCTGCTACAGGATGGTGGAATATCCAGCCCTGACCTTAAGTCCTTCAAAGCACGAGCACATGACCCAGCCTGGCAATCCTAAACGTGAAGCTCCGGCCCCTGTGCGTGAGTGCAACTTACTGGTACTTCAGGGGAGTCTTGGAGTGGATACAGGCATAGACTGCGTGAAATTTACAAATTTAGGGGTTAGGGGATGCTATTGGTAGTCATGCGGGGTTCTACATTGCGTGGAGAGCATACAGGGGTCATTCAAAGGCTCTAGTGTTTCACTCGTTTCGACTACCCGTGGGCTAAGGACAGAGCACAGAGAGCGGCAGAGATGGCGGCGATGACGCGTTTGACCGCGCGCCCCGCTTCCTGCAGACCAACAGCTCTGCAACAACAGATGCTCGTACGGTATAGGGATTAGGGCTTAAGGTTTAGGGTTTATGGATTATGGGCTCTCTAAAGATATGTGCTACCACGGGTTTAGGGGCTTATGGCTTATGGGCTTTCTGGAGACATGTGCTTCTGCGGGTTTAGATTGGTTACAGGTTCAGGGAGTATTGAGCTGCACCAGTCGGGCCTGGGCCAGAAGCACACTCAAGATTGAAGGGAGAGGCAGGCAGCAGCAGAAGCCTTAGCTTAGGAAGAGGGATCGTGGCTGCAATCGCTGCAGACTTAGTAGCCTCTTTTATGAAAAGTGACCACCAGCCCCCTAAATAAATGATGCACTTTCCAATGCTCTTCTTTAAGGAAAGTAGTGGGAACATTTTTAGTAGGAGGGGGGAATTAATCACTGCTCTTTGTTGTATGGTTGGTGCACGGATTGTGGTCATCCGTTTGGGGATCGTAAGCATGAAAGGTATTGTCTCATCAAGGGAGCGGTTGGAGCAACGCGTCGATCCCAGCTGAGGCCGTCAAAACCCTAAGCCGGAAGCCCTGAACTTTGGGTATGTGCAGGAACCCCCTCACATTTCGCAATCTTGTGAAAGGAGTGCATATCAAGACAGCCGCATATCGGAAGTTGTCAGAATTACGGTCCCTCCAAAAGCACAGTATACATAGGGGCCGTATTATACAGGGGGTGAGGTCAGCAGCCCTAGTCGTGTGAGGCCACCATATCCACTGCTAAAGGAATTTGGCGGTCCTCTTTTGGAGGTTGCGGAGTTGCTGAACATGACGACTGAGGTATATATTGGTATAGTGAGGCCTTGTATTCATAGAAACTCCCGTATCAAGTCCTAAATGAATTTCATCTGGGCAAACCAGAATGACCTAACTGCGTATGGTTGTTTCTATAGAAAGTGGTCCCAACCAGTATCAACTAGCCAGCTACACAAAGGACAGTCCCTCTACGAGCACGACCAGCTCTGGAAGCAACTTCACGTTGGAGATCAACGTGTCCGCGGCTTAGGAAACCCTTCTTTTTCCGGGCCGTACCGGTTTGGGGATTAGGGTTTAGGGTTTAGGCTCGAGGGTTTAGAGTGTAGGTTTTAGAGTTTAGGGTTGGGGTGTGCAAGGCTTGGAAACAAGGGCTTGGGGATTAGGGTAAGGTTTGCATTCTAGTTGAAGGTACAATAGTCTGCAAATATAGAGTAATATATTTTATGTTCCTTTCGGGTATGATTGCGTGTAAATTTCTCAAATCAGCATATTTTTTTCTCGGAGATCCTATTCTTCAAGCGCTACCATTTGCTTTCTGAGGGCTCATCTAATCTGAGGTTGCTGGTTGATGCTTGAAACTCTAAAGCCTTGAGCACACAGCGCAAAACCTTGCGGGGGGGGGGGAAGGGTTGGCTCATTTTTGAAGGGGAGGGGTTTAGGGTTTAGGGTTTAGGGGCTATGGCCGTAGCTTTGAGCCCCAAAGCCTCCTTTTGGCTTCATGTGTGGCAAAGCCTACGTAGAGAGCGCTTTGGAGTTCAAGGGCTTATGGGCCGAGGGATTTAGGTGGTTATGGGTTTAGGATCTAGAGTTCTAGGGTTTTAGGGTTGGGTTGCTGAGGGGCCTACCTAGAGGTTCAGGGATTGAGGGCTTAGGGCTCGGGGGCATATCGTAGTATGGGAATTGCCTTGTCCCTGAAGACGCGCTTAGTATGGGGCGCTTCTCAGGGTTGTGGATTTCTCAAAAGGTATGGCTAAATGATCTTAGCACGTAGGAAGGCGTATACACGAGGACATCAAGACCTTGAGTAGTTTGAATGTTCACGTGACCAATTAGTAACGTGGGTGTAGCGAAGAGCCGCTGTGACGCATGTTTGTATGACAAGCTTTTCCAAATACGGGTCCCCCAGCCCTCTAGTTCAAAAGCTAGGTGCCCCTAATTGGGAACCTCTCCAACTTTGAAAAACGTGGCCCCCCAAGAGACGAAACTTCAACTCCTTAAAGCCGTAAAATAATTACAGCTTCTGCAGCTTTTCAAACACCTGA
The DNA here is from genome assembly GCA_905231905.1 of Symbiodinium pilosum. NCBI lineage: Eukaryota > Dinophyceae > Suessiales > Symbiodiniaceae > Symbiodinium > Symbiodinium pilosum. Next base: position 10,203 of record CAJNIZ010004596.1, on the reverse strand, counting down.
AAATCCCTACACAGGCCTCCCCTTTACCTTACCCATAACAACAGCCCATGTACCTATGCTTTTAGCTTTACACCCGCTTTCACAGGCTACAGGTATCTGGGAGGTCTAGGCAAGCATGCGCCTGTTGTGCAAGGATCCCAAGTGGTTGCAACCCTAGACTGAATTAAAGCCCTGGGTTTCTCCTAAATCCCTTACCAGATTAGACCCCTGGAAGGCATAATTGCCGAAACCTCAAATTGCTTCGTCATTTGAAGCACATGAAAGCCTCAAGTCCTACCACCCTCCACATCTCCACCCTAACCCCTACCTACGCCCCCTTGGAATTTGCGGGAGCTCAAGGGAAAGTGGGGGAGTGGACGCCTAAAGAGATCTCTCTGCAACCCCTTATTTTAAGGTTTAGGGAGTGTTTTGGGGTTTAGGGTTAGTGTTTATAGGGTTTAGAGTCTGGGGTTTAGGGTTCCCCGCCTGCAATTGCCTTCAAGCATCATTATAAGCCCTGAAGCATGATTTTAAGCCCTGAATCCTCTTGAGCATTGCCAATGTCATATATAGCTATGGTATCATCTGCGAAGGCTAATTTCTCATCGTCGAGGGACCCCCTGAAGCCCTAAATCCTCTGGACCATATTCCCCAAACTCAAACCCTGAACTCTAAGCCCTAAATACGCTACACCCTAGACTCTAAACCCGAAGCTCCAAATCCTAAACCCTAAATCCTGAACTTAAGTTTGTTAATCCTGGGCCCCGAGCGCTAAACTCTAAATCTGAACCCCCCCCAAAGCCCTAACTTACTGTCTCTAAGTAGGGAACGAGGGAATACGCCCCCCATAATCCCTATAGAATATATTCCCATATTCCCTACTGACCCTAAACCCTAAACCCTATCATATCTGCCCTTGTCCCCTACTAAGAACCAAGAAGCTAAGCTCTAAACCCTTTTAAGCCCTAGGCCGACAGCCTCAGGGAGTCAGTCTTCCGAGCTTCAGTGGTGGGGCCGGGGCCCTGAGCCATAAAGTTCCTCAACAATTAGGGTCCCAGGGTTTAGGGTTTAGGGCCCTGAGCCATAATGTGGGAGAGTTCCTAGGATTAGGGGCCCATGTAGGGTGTAGGGTTTAGGGTTTAGGGCCTTGAGCCATAAGGTGGGACGTTCCCAATTAGGGTCACATTGAGGAAAATTTCTGCGGGCAAAGATGACGTATGCATACATCCTTGTGTTCCTGCAAAAGGTTGAAAGTGCCGCAAGCCCTCTATCACCCACGGTACTTCGAAAGATTCAGTTGTTTCATTTCTGAACGCGTGTTCTGCGACGCTGCTTTGGTTCAAGCTTGCGCATATCAGAAGACTTTCGAGGGTTGTAGGGCCAGTACAAGTTCTTTGTAGGCGTTAGATGCACATGTTGAGCACGATTGTGCAGGGTGATGAACAAGTTTCGCAGGGGTGCATCTCTTCATTTCTAGAAGCATAATGTCCATAGCTGTTGATGTCAGCCGTATGAGTGGCAGGACGGTTTCTGTGGAAGCCAACCTGGATTCTTTTGTGCAAGCACTAAAGCGGACCGCAGAGACCGCCTTGGGTGTGTTCAAGGGGCAGCTTTTGGACTCCTCAGGAGGCGTTCTCAATGAGCAGTCCACATTTAAAAAACTCAAACTGCAGAGGAGGGCTTCGCTGACCTTGCATCTACGCCAGGTCGAAGTATGCGGGACGAAAATCCTAGGGCGCGGAGTTCCATGCAGTTTCGCAGCTGCCCTGGGCGACGGATCCGTCGTGGCCTGGGGCAAGGCTGCCACCGGTGGCGACTGTAGTGCTGTGCAAAGTCAGCTGAAGAACGTGCAATGGATCCAATCCAATATTCGCGCCTTTGCTGCGATCTTGGGTGATCGATCCGTCGTGACCTGGGGCGATGCTGCCTGCGGTGGAGATTGCAGTGCCGTGCGAAATCAGTTGAAGAATGTGCGACAGATCCAATCCACTGCTGGCGCCTTTGCTGCAATAGTCGGGGAAGGATACGTCGTGACCTGGGGCAAGGCTGACTTCGGTGGCCACATCAGTGCTGTGCAAAGTCAGCTGACGAACGTGCAGAAGATTCAATCTACTCTTGCCGCCTTCGCTGCGATCTTGGGCGATGGATCCCTGGGGTGGCGATTGATATCCAATCCACTTTATCTGCCTTTGCTGCGATATTGGAGGATGGATCCGTCGTGACCTGGGGCCTTGCTGGAAGAGATGGCAACAACAGTGCTGTGTCAAACCAGCTGAAGAAAGTGACACATATCCAATCCACAAGATATGCCTTTGCTGCGATACTGGAGGATGGGGACGTTGTGACCTGGGGTTGTGGTGATGGAAGTGACAGCAGTGCTGTGAAAAATCAGCTGAAGAAAGTTAAGAGTATCCAATCCACTTCAGCTGCATTTGCTGCAATAGTGGGGGATGGAGACGTCGTGACCTGGGGCGATGCTGCCTCCGGTGGAGATTGCAGTGCCGTGCAAAATCAGCTGCAAAACGTACAAGGGATCCAATCCACTGTTGGTGCCTTTGCTGCAATAATCGGGGAAGGAGACGTCGTGACCTGGGGCGAGGCTGCCAGTGGTGGCGACAGCAGTGGGGTACGAAATAGGCTGCAGAAGGTGCAAAAGATCCAAGCCACTGCTCGTGCCTTTGCTGCAATCCTGGGCAATCCTGGGCGATGGGTCTGTCGTAACCTGGGGCGAGGCTGCCAGCGGTGGCGACTGCAGTGCTGTGCAAAATCAGCTGCAGAAGGTGCAACAGATCCAAGCCACTGCTCGTGCCTTTGCTGCAATTTTGAGCGATGGATTCGTCGTAACCTGGGGCGATGCGGACAGCAGTGCTGTGCAAGACCAGCTTGCATCCATGTGACAGTCAGCGAGCGACTTGCAGGTACTGCTCTCGGCTCTGTAGTTCTGAGACCTCGCTCCACCTCTCCCTCTCTCTCCTCTCTCCCCCCCCCTCTCTCTCTCTTTCTCTCCCTCTCTCTCTCTTTCTCTCTTTCTCTCTTTCTCTCTTTCTTTCTCTGTGTCTGTCTTGCGCTATCCATATTAAGAACGTTGTATCTTCCGTAGCAGGACGGTCACTGCACTCTTTTGGATTTATAGTATTGCAGGACCGGCTACTGTGTTTCGGATGTGTTTCGGACAGGGCGCAGAGACGAACGTATGCAGGGGGTTACAAACAAAGTCTTGGGTTTGGGTGTTTAGAATTTAGAAGGCATCTTAGTACCGGCATATTTTGGGGATATGTCGCAGTATACGGGTTGGGTTGCTACTCGGATGGCTTATTGCGATATTATCGCCAACTACAAAATTGTAAAATGATATCCATTTCAGGTTCTAGGGCCCTTTGAGCCTCCACCTTGAACCCTCAACCGTGTAGCAGTGAAATTTAGTCACAAAGAACAATGACCCAACCAAGCGAAACACCAATCCCGCCTGGGACGGCCCGCGCCAGCTTGGTAAAGGACGAGCAACAAAAAGCATCATATGAGGGCATATGTCTTTTCTGTGGATTGTGTGCAGGTTTCAGTGAACTTAGAGTAGGATAACCTCATTGGTTGAGGATTCTTCTATCCCACGTCAATAGTCTCACTGGGTCTCATCTGGGGTCCATTTTGGATGGGGAAGTAAGTGTAAACTTTGGTTTTTGGATGCCATCTACTGTAATTCTGAACACCAAACCCACGTCCTAAACGGAAATATTCTACTCAAGAAAGAGGCGTATGCGCAGGGGCATATATTGGCGTGGCCGGATGTCCGTCCCACAAGAATAAAGCCACAGACACGTGAAGCTGTATATGTGCAAGGCAATCGAACAAGCAGCAGCTCCGAGTCTAGTAAACCATAGGGTTTAGGGTTTAGGGTTTAGGGTGAATCCGCCGGGCTTATCTAAGGGCCTGAATAATGAGTATTTAGGGGCCGGAAGACTCACCGACAATTTTTTGAGGTAAAAGGATACAAGGATTCTAAGACCACAAGATTTGTAATGTTCCTTCCCAGCTATTTTTCATTTTCTGTATTTTCCACTGGTGGGTCATTCTGTATGCCTCTATAGTACATTCGGCCTTGATGCCTCCTTGGGCTTTGGTGCTTCAGAGAGAAAATTCAAGACCCCTTTGAACATCACAAAACCCCAAAAACTTACACCCTAAACTCCAAACACTTGATCGGGTTGCGGATCAAACTTGCGAAGGCCCACCTCCCCGAGCCCTTTCTGCGGACTTTGTCAGCTTGATTTTGAAGAGCCTCCCTGGCTGAGTTAGACAAAAGGTGTAGGGCTTAGTGTTTAAGGTTCCCCAGTCCAGGCACTAAATCCTAAGGCCTACCTTGCACAAACAAACCTGCAAGCCCAAAAGGGGCCCTGCAATTTTCAAAGGGGGGCTAAATGCGCCTCCACGACTATGTGGGAAAGTGTTAATCCTCAACCACAGGATATAACCCCTCAATCCCAAACCCTCAATCCTGAAGCTTGAATCCTAAGCCCTTAGCCCCAAAGGTATTATACCAGTAGTTATACTACCATATACTATAACATAATACAATATACTATGATATACTGTAATATACTATACTACAGTATACTGAGTGATATAGAAGGGTTCAGCCACCTCTGACCTAGGCTGGGCGATCATAATTTTGGCCGTGGTCCTCTGCATCTGCCAATCCGGCTGAGATTGCGCAGACCTGCTCATACCTTGGGGATTAGAGTCCCCCATAAGTAAATAGAATGTGGCTTTGGGTAGTTTATTACACGATCCCCATATACCCCATGTTCTATCTACTTAAAGGGGATTATAGACGTGCAGAAGCCTGAAGGATTACCAAAAGGTTTATGGGGGATTTTATAGGGCTGTAGAGGATATGGGCTCTGTAGGGGTGAATAATGTTGAGGGTTTCCAGTTCAGGGTTTAGGGTAGAAGCTTGGAGAAATCCAGTAAATGGGGCCCAAAATTGAAAGAGCGTCACATCACTGTGACGTGAGTGTGTATAGAGAATAAGTAATGTGGAAGTGCCAAAAATTGCCAATAGAGGTACGTATGGTAACACGTATACCAGGACAGACTCCAATTATTTGGGCTCTGCATGACACGGGCAGTCCCTAAGAAGGGAACGGTGTGTGTGTGTGTAGTAACTCTAGGCTTAGTCGGAACGGCTTTTCTATTTGTGAAAGTACACGTATAAGTCTACCTGGATACTGTCTAGGATTTTGGGGATATAGTCCCCCTTAAGTAGATAGAATATGGCTTTGGGTATATTATAATAAGATTCCCATATACCCCATATTCTATCTACTTAAGGGGGACTAAATACTTGAGTATGTATACCTTAGGGACTGTCGGAGTGCTCTGAGTTCGGCATCTACACTTTCTGAGGCATGCGTTTAGGGTTTAGGGTTTAGGGTTTCTGTAAGGAACAGCCTTCCCGGACCGCCCTAAGTCTGAAGCCTGTACTGTAGCCTGTGAGAATGGGTTATAGTCCCCCTTAAGTAGCTAGAATATGGGGTATATGGGGATCTTATTATAATATACCCAAAGCCATATTCTAGCTACTTAAGGGGGACTATAGGGCTGGTTAAGTTGTTTTGGCTTTTAGGGCTTAGCTACAGTAGGGAAGTAGGGTCTGGGTTTAGCCTCACTGTCACTTGTTGGGAAACCTTGTAATAAGCCTAAGGGTCGAAAGTATGTAAGTGTCATATACTGCCATAAACCCACGTATCAACTATGCTGACCCCAACAGTATATGATTATCCTAAACCTTAAACCGTAACCGTTTACGGCAGCTTGAAGGTAAGCGCTAGAATTTGTTGGGGGTATAAAAGGGGCACCCTTATGTCCTTCCATATTTTCCTTCTTTAACTTCTAGCCCAATTACCTGCTGGTTCTTAGTAGGGAATAAGGGAGTAAAGTAGATGGGGATTATATAGGGAGATTGGCAGGCAGTGTAGGCCACCTGGTGTATAATAGTCACTAGCAGTCCCTATATAACCGCCTGCAGTTGTCCCTAAACCCATCCTAATCCCTAATCCCTAAACCCTAAACTAAACCCCTACAGACCCAAACCCTAAACCCTAGACCCTGAACCCCAAACCCTTAGCTGTCGTGACAGGTTTCTGGTACTGCAAAACCTGCGGTCCGGAGCCTGACAACACCAGCGGCCGCTCCTTTGAGTTCAAGGCGCCAATGGTTTTAGGGTGAAGGGTTTAGGTTTTAGGGTGTAGGATTTAGGGCCTTCCTTTGAGTACAAGGTGCCGAGGGTTGAACGTTTAGGGTTTGGGGCGTTCCTTTAAGTTCAAGGTGCCAAGGGTTTGAGGGTACTCCAATCATGGAGAGTCAAGCAGAAGATACCATGGAACATGAAACTGAAACTGGGATTGGGTAGGAGGTACGTAGGGATTATACTTTTGAATTTCAGGTGCCTATCCCGAAAGCCTCTATGTACCCAATAATTGGGTACTTGGGTTTAGCTCTTGGTAATTGTAGTGGAGGTTTCTGGGAAGTACATGGCCATGGCGTTCAAGGTGCCAATGGTTTCCGGGCTTAGGATATCAGGTAGATCCGCAGCGTCCCTAAATATGACGGACCGTACCCTTTTATAGTTGCTTTTGACAGAGGCCTTCTTGGGGGCTTAATTTTGTGTGGGGCAACGGGTTGTAGCTTAGGTTTGTTAACATGGCTGCACCCTCGAAAGGTGCGGACCGGAGGTCTGATGCAACATTCCATACGAATAAACGCAATCATGCACAGGACGGCACTCTGGTCTACCCTCCTGAACGGCGGGTTTTATAGCGGATTACATAGGGGGTCATTATAGAGCCTATTAAGGGGGATACTAGGAGTTTAGACTTATTGGGGGGAGGTGGGGTGCCTGATGCCAGTGGAGGGGATCATTGCGTGCAAAACTTCTTGTTTTTTGCAAGCAGGACCTCTACCCACTGGTGGCTCGCAGGGAATGAGGGAATACAATCCGCATAGAATCTCTATATAACATGTGCCCTTATTTCCTACAAACCCCCATGCTCCTTGGTTTTCTCATCGTTTCATGGTCATTTCCAGCTATGTACGGACGTAGACTTTTGAAAGCGGTGTGGCTTCTTGAATACCTTGGTTCGCATTGCATCTTCGTATGCTGGTCGACCTTCGATGCTGAGTAGTAGTCCGAGAAAACGAGAGGATTTCAGGTCCCAACCCGTAGCAAGAGCCCTCTAAGACTCTAAGAGCCGCATGAGAGTCATAGCACCTGTCGTATGGTCCTTGATTTGGGGTTGGGGGTAATCCGGATCCCCCAAACCGTAAGCCCTTACCAAATCGGCTTATCAATATAGCCAGTGCCAACACCGGTAGAGCTGACGTGGCTCATACGGTTCCCAAATAATCAGTTGACTGCAGAACAGCAGCTTCTTTTTTTTCTTAGGGCACTTAGGCCCTAAACCCTAAACCCTCAATCCTAAACCCTAAACCCTAAAGTTTAGTCAAGTTCTAGGTCCTCGAACTTGACCCTCCCCCAAACTGACATGGATTTTGTTGACTCTTCGTTGAAAAGTGCTTCAGCGGTCGTCGGCGGTGTCATGTTGGTTTGGGAAAGGGTCACCAAGGGTTGGGTGGTACCATGGGATATGTCTTACTTTACTTCCCCTAGATGTTTTGATGGGGGGCCTATTCTCAAATCCTTCAACGTATCACCCAGGTAACCCTTAAATCCAACCCCTCAAGAGGCCTGCATGAAACACCCTGAACCCACATCTTTAAAGTCTAAAATAGTCTAAAATCCTTCTTTCGCAGACCATAAACCCCGAAACCTTGGAACTCCTGAAGACCTAAGGAGAGTTCCATGTGAGGAGTAGGGTTTTCAATTCTTTGTTGTTAGCAGGTTCATTGCCCAGTTTAGCCGCTGCATAACCCTAAACCCTAAACCCTGAATCCTAAACCCTAAACTCTGAACCCAAACCGCGAAGCCTGAATCCTAAACCCCGAAGCCTGAATCCTAAACCCAAAACCCCGAATCCTGGGTTAAAAGATCCCTGAATCCTAAACCCTGAATCCCAAACCCTAAGCCCTAAACCCTGAATCCCAAACCCTAAACCCTGAATCCTAAACCAGGGCTCCTGGGCAGGTGTAGCTTGATAGTCCCTAAGGTGTCAAGCTTTCCTTGCTGAATGTATGCTGCAGCTGAGGAAGTGGTGCAGGGTTTAGGTAGTTAAGGGTTTCTAGGGATATGTCAGGAGGAGTATGAAGGGATCATAGGGAGCCAGCTTAGGCATTCTATGGGCAAGATGAAATTTGAACACATCCATATGAGAACAAGTTCCAGCTAGTTTTTTTCAGGTGGCCCTCACACTACCTTTTTTGGACCCCATAGGCCGACGGAGACTCCAAGAGCAAACCCTATTTTAAGAAGCGTCTGTATATGAGTTATGAGCCAGAACGAGTGCCCATATAATTTGTACATGTTCTTTGTATGATGTACTCTAGCCAACGCCAGACTCTGCGCAAACTCCCCACGCCAAAACCATTAATCCAAAACCCTCACCTTCACATTGGGTAAGTCTGTGCGTGTAGGCCAAATCCGTTGTGCCAGCGCCCGATGAGGCGCAAGCTTTGTATTTTGCGCTGTTTTTTTTTGCTCTCCCACAAACCAGGATGGCACCCCAAACAGCCTCGTGACCAAACGACAGTTGGCTTTATCAACCCCTTCGTGCAGGCTTCATGTTAGCTCGAGGGAGGGTAAGGTTTTGAAGGTACGTGTTTACGATACTTCCCTGAGCCCCTTACTACCTATTTCCGCTACTAGTACCCAACTCCCCAGCACCCATCAAGCACATGGACCCTTACATTCATTTACCGAAGAGCCGCAGGCGGATAAGGAATGTGTCTTGCTGCCCGAGATAAGGAGACCTCTGCTTGCTGGTTGTTAGTAGGGAATAAAGGAATATATTACATACGGGGTTTAGGGTTAGTGAGGAGTAAGGAGATATAATCCCGATAGAATATATTCCCCAATTTCCTACAAACCTCCCCAGTAAGCCATTGTTTCTTTCCCAACAAAGGCAGGCTTTATCCTTGGGCCTGCAAAGGGATGTATCCTTTAGTCAAGCCCTAGGAGGTTGAGGTGTGAAGTCTTAACCTGAAAAACCTGGGCCCTAGGCCCTCAATAAGATTCCTAGCCCCAAGCCCTAAACCCTAAAACCCTACACCCTAAGCCCTAAACCCTAGACCCTAAACCCTGAGCCCTACACCCTAAACCCTAAGCACTCAACCCTAAACCCTAAGCCCTAAACCCTAAGCACTCAACCCTAAACCCTAAGCCCTAAACCCTAAGCACTCAACCCTAAACCCTAAGCCCTAAACCCTA
>CAJNIZ010004595.1:315-20924 GCA_905231905.1 Symbiodinium pilosum | reverse complement strand
TTTCGTATCTAAGAGTCCAAAAATGATGACAGTTACAAGGAAACGAGATGAAACGAGAGGGGGGTCGAGCCAAACCTTGGAAAAAAAGGTGGAGCCAAACCTTGGAAAAAATGAAAAACCCGCCGCCGCAATACTAGAGCTGCTTTGCTTGGCGACTTCGTGGGAGGTTGAGTGATGGAAAATGTTATGGGTTCCAAGAGGCATGGATCTTCAGTTGTGCCGGTGTATGTAGGTTGCCGAAAAACAGTTGTTGACTTGTTGAAGAAGCCAGTGACATCCATCTTGTGTGTGCTTGTTTCCCCCACGTGTCGACGGCGTTTAGAAGGACGAACCCATGTCAGGGGATGAGGGCTTCGGCCACTCAGGCTTGAGGACTTAGGATTTAAAGTTCCTTCCGCCCAGTCTGCTATTTACCCTAAAACCCTAGCCCCTGCGCTTGTTTTGCCTACATCCTCAGTCTTACAATATTAGCTCCACGCAATGCCTGTAAAACTATATACCAACCCTAAACCCAAAACTAAACCCCTAAATCCTTAACGTTTAAGGTTTATAGGGCTTAGGATAGTAGTTTCTTCACCCCCCAAACATACACCTCCGCCCCAACAGCCCCAGCATGCTACCACTGTTAATCCCTTCCCCCTAATAATAAACGACGTCCGCCCCTCCCTAATAATAATCCGGGGGCTCAGAAATTGGATTTGTTATTAGGGTGGATATTTATTGAGAGAATTTGGTAGGGCTGCCTCTAAATTCCTTTTAAAATCAAGCAAAGTCAAATATGTAATTCAAATTCCTTTTAACATCAGTTGAAATCGAATTAAAATCCCGTTCAAATCAATTGAAATTGAAGTAAGTTCCTTCTACAATCAATGGAAATTTAATCAAAGTTCCCTTCAAAATCAATTGAAAGTTAATTAACAGTCCTTTTAAAATCAACTGAAATTTGATTAAAATTCCTTTCAACATCAGTTGAGATGGAATTACAATCCCGTTCGAATCAATAGAATTTTAATTCAAATTCCTTGTAAAATCAATTGAAATCGAATTAAGATCCCGTTAGAATCAATAGAAGTTTAAGTAAAATTCCTTTTAAAAATCAATTGAAATCGAATTTAAATTGAAATTAAATGAAATCGATCAAAATCCATTGAGGTTTAATTAAATACGGCTAAAATTGTAATAAAATCAAGTAAAATCGCATTCAGTTCTTGTATATACAATCCTTTACAAAGCCCATATGAAAATCAACCAAAACCTCGGGTGTCAAGGGGCTGCCTAAATCCTTTGGATTTTCTATTATGACCCCCTAATGACTTCAACCCCCCCCCAATTCATTATGGTCTGGCTCCTTTTATAAGTAGTTCAGCCCCTTTTTAAATCCTCATGAGGAATTTTTACGGCCCTGGATTCATTATTTATTATTGGGGTGGTTTTATTAGTAGGGGGAACGGATTGTTTAACGTGAGAATATTTATTAGAAAAGGGGTGGAACCCCTAAACCCTAAACCCTGAAACGGTGGTGAGGTTCATTGTTAAACAGAGGAGAAAGATGACTGAAGAGTCACTCTTCTGATTGCGTCTACCTACTGAAGTTGGTCGTTTCTTGCTTGCCATTTTTCTCCCGGTTTAGGGTCTAGGGCAGGGTTTAGGGCTCAGGTTCCAGGGTTCAGGGTTGGTTTAGGGTTTAGGGTTTGCTGTGGCGAGCAGGCACCACAACCAACCACTCCTATAACCCGGCTTAACGCCGACGTGATAGCATGAGTGCATCGCTAGTGCATCCAAATAGGGGCTTTCAGCTGCTTCGTTCATCTTTGCATTCCTAGAAGATCCTAGAAGTAATTCCCAACGAGTCCTATGTAATCCCCGTAGAGTCCAGGGTCCCTAAGTTTAGTCAAAAGAGGCACCCCCGATTTTTTCGAAAGTCTCCTATATATGCCCCTGTGGCTCACTGTCCAGCCGATCAACCCCAGGGACTCGGATGTACCCTGGACCCATTGCGCTAAGGAGATTTTTAGGGTTTAGGGTTGAGGGTTTGGGGTTTGGGTTTAGGGTCTAGGGTTTAGGGTTTAGAACCCATTGTGCTAAGGAGATTCTGGTATACAAGCCTGGATCAAAACCATCATTGTCGTCCCCCAGGTTCCTTGTATCTGTAGTTGTGGTAAAGGGTACCTGAATTACCAAGATTGTGGTCCCAGATTCCTCGTATAGTTGTGGTAAGGATACCTAAGTTACCATATTTTGGGGTCACATATTCCTTGCATGGCTATGGTAGAGGGTAATGTTGCCCTGGGTTTATTGAATCATTGAAGAAACCTTCTCCACCTTGTTTTGGCAGCCCTGATTCTATCTCACGCCATCGTTTACAGACCTTGTTCAACGTGGTTTGTTTTGGGGCCTTGGAAGAATTCAGATCATCCCCTCTGAAGTAATCCCCAGGGCCCTCCGTGCCGAGGGAGCCTTCTTAACGACGACGCCTATCTTTGATGTTCTGGGGGGCCCATCTTCCGGGGGCGACCCTGGAGTTTAAATCCGGCGAAACGTTACCCCAAATACACTTCAAATGATCTTGGTACTATACTTGTTTAGGCCGAAGAAGAAAGCCGGCTAGATTGCTCTAGATGGCCTGCTCTTCCCGGTGCTTCATCAGCTGTGAGTTTTCAAGGAAGGCTTCCTGTCAAGTGGTTAGCAGGTCAGGAACAGGGAGATGTGGGGACTGTGATATGGGATTACAGGATTTACTATACTGTAGGCCCCTATTTATGTCGTCTCCTTCCAAGCACCAGGAAGTTTCTGGCGTGGCTCTGGCTCAAGATGCTGAGCGCTGCCTAAAGCCTGCTCTGCAGATACAGCTTTTGTGTTGCTAACTTTTTTGGCTGCAGCAATGGGAACTGTCGTGACGGAGGACCGGTCGCAGATGTCGTTGTAAGACTAGGATGCCACCCAAACATAGGAGGCATCAAGCTCTAAGCCGAAACTCCATGCACCTCAAAACATGCTCACAGCTGGAATCGCGAGTTGCTCGCTCGCGAAACTTGCCTGGTTGTCTTTATGCAGGTCGGGTTTGCAGAAGTTACCAAGCAGAATTTTCGTCTTGGCCTGCCCTTACCCTAAGGATCCTCCCCTTTTTTGGAGCGCCTGGAAAATTGATGATTGTTGTAAATCGGCCCCCCTGTTTATAAAAAGTACCGGAGGTGCTTCCACAAATCTGATGATGACCTGCCCTCATACCAAACCCTCTATTCCAACAGAATATTTCAGTACCATGACACGAAGCTGGGAATATTTATGACGAGGGAGTGGGGTAGAACTACTCCTACCCAAGTCTCAGGTAGCAAACGATTAAGTACCTGGACCGAACACAAACCTTAAAGCCGAAACCCTGTTTTCGAGCCATACCATGCTTTAAGATCCAAAGCCCTAAGCCCTGCCAAAAAGGGTCCAAAGTATTTCGCCTTGTACAAAGTATGTTTTTTGTAATAGCAATCTCCCTCTTGGTAAGTATTCTCTTTTCGGCGGGTTGTTAGAACTCTTCTGGGGCTAAACCCTAAACCGTAACACCAAAACCCTAAACCTTGAACCCCAAACCCTAAACCCAAACCCTTAAACCTTCGATCTTGAACTTTAAACCCTAAACCATCCTAAGCCCCAAACAGACTCGCCCTTCACCAAGGACTAATTCAACTCTAAAGATCAGATGGGAGCTTCTCAGAATAGGGAAGCAAGCAATCGTAGATTTGCTCCACGTTCTTCCACCACCCCTGCTCATGAGCCTCACCAAGACAATCCCCAAAGTCAATTTTACTCTGCTATGCCTGCCACTACCGCGAACCCTTAGTGACTAGCCGGAACAGAGGATTCGCATCGTAGAAATCACCCGTTTCGTGACTCTCGGAAGCACAGATGCAGAATTCAATGTGCAAACTTTTGGATTGCAAAACACCTCGCGTTTGAAGCTAGTTGTGTTCGAGCTTAATCTGCGAAACCCTCGGAGCTAAAAAGCAAGCTACAGCAGTTACAAGGCAGGTTATGTCCTATCGGCATTTAAGAATCCATTTATGGAAAACACCAGCGTTTTGGAATATGTCGACTTGGTCCAAAGTTGGGAGGTGACTAGAATGCGCCCGGGACTGTGACATGGATTAGGTAAACCACTTATAAGTTAACGATGAACTATAATTGGCTTAGTACCGCGATATAACGTACCCTACACCCCATGATCCTGAATCCTTCTATTACCTTACTCCAAGGTCACTCAACGAATTATTCGGTGAATGAATATGAGCTATATAGTGCTGACTCCTGGAAGGGGGTTCTATAGGGGATTATATGGTGGAGTAGTATACGGGTTATCAAGGGGGATACTAGGAGCTTAGATTAATCTAGCTCATATAGGGTCCCTCAGGAATGTATGGCGACTGTATATATTTAGTGTTCATTTGGGCAGACCTAGCATTAAGACCTTTGCGTGATTTACCATAGGAATGGGATTTGACCGGGACAGTGCAGATTGGCGGAACTGAGCAAATGGGCCCCTCAGGTGACCTGGACAGATTTAATGTCATGTAATATCAAGGGTTAGAAGCGGTCGCATCCACGCAAGGCATTGGCACCAGGATTCGGCACGCTGATCTGTTGTCCTCTGATTCTCATACATTACATTTGGGACACGAACGGGGCAAGTCTTCCACTTTCTCAAAAAAAAACTTGTCGAAGTGGACGCTCGCAGTTCAAAAGCGCAACATGACTCCACACTTTGTTCGAGGCAAGAAGGCCGCAGAGGGAGATTGAAGGAAGATCCGGTCAAGGAACCTCCAAGAGTCTTCACACTCTCCATACCCGGACCCTTGATGTCAAGTCTTCTGCTTAAGGCCGTTCCACGGACATTGTTTTTCGACATTGCCAGTCAAGCGGATCGTCGTCAGAGGATGTTGGGCATCGAGGCACCGCATTTGGGCATTTTCAGCACAGGCTTATTTGGTAGTTCCCAAAATTAAGTTTGCATTCTGGTACCATTAAATATTAGGTGCTGCAATAGAAACTATACCCGAAAGGGGCACGTACTTTGGAGAACAGACCTTTATTGGGGGACATGTTTGATATCAGGGGCCTGGGGGCTTTCTTATAAGAGTTGGACGCAGTGCAGGCCCAAAGCCCACACAAAACACGAGGGTTATAGCATTGCTCGCTTGTTCGTACTCGTATGAGGGGCGCTCCCCCAACAGTCGCGGGGCAGAAGATGACGCTCAATGAGGCTCCCACAGTTCTGAGAGCTTTGGGGAGCGATTTGAAGGGAATAGCCTGCTAAACCCCAAACCCCAAACCCGGGGAGCTTGAAACATCGGCCAGGGAACCCTGCAAGCGGCCGCCGGAATCAAGGTTGCCAGTAATCCTTTCCCCCTGATCTGGCCTTTGGTTAGCTGGATATGAAGGAATGGAAAAGAAAATGGAAATTACTAAAATGGTTTTATAGGATCCCTACTATAAGGATCCATTCCTTCATTCCTAGCTAGCTAGCCAAAGGCAAGTGATACTTGACATGCATTGGCCTCTTTTCAGAAGCCAAATTTCGGCCTGGCGCCCACAAAACCCTAATCCCTAGACCTTACCCAGATCTCCCTAATACCCAAGAAACAGCCTTTAACCTTAAAACAACGGGCATGAGATGCTACGATGAATAGTATTCAGAGTAGGAGGCCCGCGTCGGGCTGAGTCATCGGACAGACGCACAGCCAAAAGGTGTACTGTCCGGGAACCAGATATGATACTGTTATACATGAGGGGGAATATTTGATTATCGTCGTTGGCTCAAGCCACGGGTGCTCAAGGACAGAGGTCCAGCTTTTGCCTGTAGAGGGGGAGCTGTAGTTACGGTAGTTGCGTAGTGTGCACTTCTTGCAGGCATGCAGAGGGGGGAGCCATGGATTTAGGGTTAGATGTTTTGCGGCATGGCATGTGTATATTTTCCATGATAGTTTTCTTCTCGCTCAGCTTGTGCTCAAGTTGCAGAAGCAGGTGCCATGCAGAATGAATGGACACAGAACAAAGCCCAGCTATCGCGTGCTACCCTTGACTGCGAATCCTGTTGAGTAGCAAGCCGGAAGTTAGCAGTTTGTGGCTGACTTTGTTTCAAAGTTGTTCGGGGCGGCGTGGCAGTGACTTCAGCAAATTTCTTGCCGAGTTTTGCTGCAAAAGGGCCCCACTTTTGAGTTTGAGGCGCCAGTTAGGGCCAGTCAGTAAGCACTTGTGGCGGCCCCGCCTTGGGTTGAGGAAGTTAATGTTTTCCCTGTGGCATTGAGGGGCTCGAATACCGCAGCAGCGCGGATAGCGAAAGCCCCCAGTACCCTGCTAATGGCCTGCCTTGGGAACTGGGTACGTCCAAATCATTCAGCTCCGAAGATCACGCACGTGTTGGCCATGCATGATGGTAACACCACGAACGAGCACTGGGTCTCCGGTCCGAACACCGTCTTCAACAGCATCATGGATGCCATCTACATGGGTGATTGGAAGGGCATGTGCGACGCGTTCGTCCTCAGGGAGATGGATGCCGTTTCCATCAACCACTACGGCCTCGAGCAGTTCGTGATGGAGGCTGTAGAGATGACACCAGGCAACATGACCGCACGGAGCAGCCTGTACCTAGGAGACGAGTGGGGCCTGTTCAAGCACATGATGCCGGAGTATTTGGTGGAACACATCAACGGCAATGTACAGCCTGGAGCATAACTGGACCAAGTACTTGTATGAGACCTTCACCGCGGACGCAAACGACGACATGTTTGAAGACGTGGCTTTCGATGTGGCATGCGCAATGATTACCATGGATGCACTGATGACTGAAAACTCCATGTTCTATGTTGGCCGGATGGCCGCTATGGGCAACAACATGACCTACAACTGGCACTCAATGCTGGTGGGCAGCTACGCGACCTGTTCAACACCAGCTTCGTGTTCCCGATCTACATTCGCCATGGCTCGAGGAAGAACCTGTTTGAGCATGTGGAGAATGACGAAGTCACTTTGCGAGTGGCCTTCTTCGACATGCGCGGACACCTGAAGGAGACGGTGACGACGCCCCACCCCTCCAAACAGATCTTGGGCCTCGTCAATTTCGACCAGGAGATTGCGGCTTCCAGTGGCAATGTCGCCATGCAGATGATGAAGGCTATGTGCAAGCCCATGTGCCATCTTTGCGAGACGGCAAACAATGTGGAGACCAAGTGGTTCGCCCTGACCGACAACTACCATATCGTCAAAGCCAACGTAAGCGTGCTGATGGAAGATGACGACGTGCCGGTCCTGCCATCCGTGCTCACAAAAGCCAAGTGCTACGCGGAGTGCTGTACAAGACCGAAGATGCGTTTGCATTCTGCAAGGCCTGGGATACGGAGGGCAAGGTTAAGCCAATTGCACTCTCTCTTTCGGTCACACTGGTGATGACTACATTGCCAGGAAGCTATGCGGATCAAGAAATTGCTGCATGATTTTTGCCCAAGCCTATGCATGTCCTGATTGTGTAGTGTTGTTGTCTGTACAGATTGTTGTTTTTCGCATGGCCCAATCTGCATATACGCAGTCACTGTGCTGATAGTTGTGGCCATGTTTGAGGGTCCCAGCGGACAAGGATGGCCTCTCTAGGGACCTGCTTTAGAGGAATACCTGCTCGCTTTGACATGTGGCCTTGTGGCGTCTTATGTATGGCGCTTTTGGCTCTGTCTGCCGCGCTGTCTTGGGAGATCCGGAACTCCTGAATTGGATTGCCAGCTCCTTGGGGGAGGCCACCACCTCCTTTCGGTGGCATCGGCCTTGCAGGGGAGGCCTTGAAACTCCGAGGCTTTAATTAGGTGCATGTACAGGTCGCATTCTAACAGGATTCAAAGACCTCAAAGAGCAAAAGAACCTGTGGCGTTGCTGCTTACTGCTGGCAGATTGCATTTGCAAAGGGGCCTCACCTATGGTCTCTTGAGGGGTGAGGCATCGCCTTTTGCTTTGTCAGGCAAATCTTTTAGGCAAAGCAACACCTCGCCTAAGCAGGGCTTGAGGGGCCTTGCTTGGTGCTGCCCCTGGCAAGGCTCTAGCAGGTGCTAAAACTCTTGCTGTTGCCCTAGAGCTTTGACCGGGTGGAAGGGTTGGTCACAGTCCCACCTCCTACTGCTTCACACGGGGGCGGATGCCCTTCAGGCAGGACGCTTTCTTGCCTTTGCCAGTTTCGTCAGCTGGCGGTACCCTGCCAGCGGTAAGCAGGCAGGTTTGCTTTCCCTGCCATGGGGTTCAGGACGCGCCCTTAAGGTATAGGACGTGCAAAACCCTGTGGCTTGAGAGCTACGAGTTAGCAGAGCCATGTTTGGTTCTTGTCTGGTTTTCTGCAAAACCTAGCCTGACCGCAGTTTCTCGCGGGAAACTTGCTGTGAGGCCTGAAGGGCCACTGTTGGTTTATTTTGCTTTCAAACCACGAAAGGGAGCCTAGCACTTTGCTTAGCTTCCTTCCAGTGATCAGGACGTTTTCCTGCGCGTTGATCAAGGGAGGCCCGGGTTGAGGGTACCTTTTCCTTAGTGGCCCTCCCCAAGGAGCAGACTCTAAGTACTTGTAGTTTGCCCTTTTTTTACAAGGTGGAGTTGGTTACCTTGCCCTTCTCCCGCCGGGGTCTGCCGGTCTGAAGTGTTTAAAGGGCTACTTCACCCTGCTAGGGGCTGGGGGAGTTTAAGCAGCTTGCTTTCCTCGTTTCTAGTCTGAGAGTAGTGACTAGTGCGTATTGTGCAGCCTCACCATGGTTGATTTTTAGGAGCGGGGCGTGCCAGTCTGCACAGCTTTCCTTGTCTCTGGACTGAGGAGGGATTTGTACAGTCGTGCTCCCTGTAAGCTGTTGCGTCGCCCTGGACTGAGGTAGTTTTGTGCATAGTGTCGAGTTGCTTAGGCACAGCGATGCCTGTACCTTGTCTCGTCCCGGGATTGAGGTCGAATAACGACTTGCCTACCTCGCCCTTGGGCTGAGGTGTAGTAAGAGTTGCAGCATGAAGAATGCTGTCTCAACCACCTAAGGTGGCTTTCCTCCTAGCCGGAGATGGTCAGCAGGAGCGGACTAATTGATTTTGTATGTTGCTAACTAACGCCATCGGGCACGGACTCAACTCGCGTGAATGAATTCCGGAGTTTTTGTGGCGACACGTGATCACGTGAGCTTCAGTCCAAAGGACCTGTAGCAAGCCCCCAATGATTTCTAAACCCGTCTAGTCCCCCTTAAGTAACTAGAAACATGGCATTGGGTATATTATAATAAGATCCCCACATACCCCATATTCTACCCAATTATAGGGGACTATAGCCCGAAATCCCACATCTTCCTTGGGACAGGCTTTGGGACTGGAGCCCCCGACTTACCGCCCCAATCGCATGGGAGCCCTTACTGAGTTTTGGCTGCAGGGCTCAGGGGTTGAAGAGCGCAGGGTTTTAGATTCAGGGCTTAAGGGCTCAAGACTTTTGGGTTTAGGTTAGGGCCTTCGGGCTTTGGAACTCCGGATGTATTGGGCAAAAGGGAAACAGGATTTTGAGAGGGCAGAGGGTCGGTTCTTTTGGTCCAGAATCAGTTCCCGAATGCTGGGAACTTTGCAGTTCCAGATGGTTTCGGGTGTTTTTGTAGCTAAACTTGAAATGAATTCCGGGGTTTTCAACGCAATTTTGGTGCTTGAGTTTGTGGACCCTGCTGTCACCAATGGGTTGGAGAACCTATTTGAAAAGGGTTTCGGCAGGGTGGTAGTGGGTTTATTGGGGACACTTTGAATCTGTTTCTGCTTCAGCTTTGCTAGCTCTGACCTGTTTTGCACGGATATAACCATCCCTCGTGAAACCCTAATCCCTAAACCCTAATCCCTAAAACCTAATGCCTAAACTCTATAGTCCTTAAACCCTAATCGCCAGACCTGTATCCCTAAACCCTGATCCCGGTGTCACCGGCCACCAGTGAGAGATGGTCACGAAAAAGTATTATGTATATTGCTGCCCTCACAATGCCCCCACCCACTAGCTGCTGGAAACGTTCATAATGCAGTTATATAAAGCGCTTAGTGAAACCCATCTTTAGAGTGTTGATGGGTGGGGGCAGGGCCCAATCCAAACCATCGTGAAGACTCCCCGTAAGCCTCGTGCATGCAAGGTGCTGCAGATGACGCGCAGGGAAGGCTAGCCTGCGGATTTGCCAGTCCAAAGTAATCAATAGGTACCCAAAGTAGGTATTATCCCTGAAGACCATACCATCGAGACCAGTCTTGTTTCTAGATATTGAGACCCTGGGACCTTCCCAGCAAAAGAAGCACTGTAGCACGCGTGGTTCAGATCGTGTTCATGTTTCTGGGCTCTTGGACCTACTGCAGCAGGGCGTAATAGAGCATTCTTTGTTGTGATCAAAAACGTGCTCCTTCCGTAGTCTTGCAAGCTTGTGACCGTCCGTCACAAGGGAATCCGTCACATGTTCTGTTTTGCTAAGTCCCCGGCAGCTGCGCCGCGACAGCAGAAAAAATTAGTTAAGGCTGCTCTTGTCATTCCTGATAGTGTAGCCACAACACAGATGACCTATAGACCCCCCTAAGTAGATAGAATATGCGGTATATGGGGATCTTGTTATAATATACCCAGAGCCATATCCTATCTATAACTCAGGGGTACTATAGCCAGTGTAAAACGGGCAGCGCTGTTTTTGATTGCGTTCCCTTCCCGAAACATGTTCAATGCCTCCTAAACGCCAAATTTGTCCCCTGACATGGTCGCACTTACAGTACGTCTGGAGCTCGTGCGTCTATGATCCTCATGCACATTCATGATCTCGTGCTGGCTTGTGCTGTACTGTTAATGCGCGAATCATCTTGCTTCTGCCATTGCTAACGAGGACATGCTTACCACATTCTTCTGTACCATTATGGCCATGCAACGGCTTTCCACTGGCTGTGGTTCTGATTTGCTGTTATGGGCGGCGCTGTTATGGTGATATGTACGACATTATGGATATTGATGTCAAAGTATTTCTGTTTCTGCTTGCAGTGTGGTATTCATTGATTGCTGCCGCTGATTGTTTAATGCTGCGAGCTTTGTGTTTGCGTATAGGCAGCAATTAAATGCATCATTGGTTGCATGGGCGTTTTGCCTAGCAATAACGGGTTACGGGGGCAAAGTCTACCGCTGCGTTTTGCTACATTTCGCAAGAGGAGCTACATAAGAGGAAACGGCTTGGCAACTATCATTCCTATCATTATCAATCATGTTCTTCTTATATTCATTATTCCTACTGTTACTGTTATTGATTTTATTGCCAATATTGTACTTATTGTAATGAGTACCGCTATTACCGCTATTGTTAGAATCATTGTGAATACTAGTTTCATTCTTACTACCTTGATTATCCTCGCAATGTTAGCATTACGCGTGTCATTGTTACTATGGTCACCTTCATCACTGTTAACATTAAAATTCTTCTTAGTATTTTCAGAACTGTTTAATTAATATTGCTAGAGATGAGACTGCGCAGGGACATACTCTTGACATGTTGGCAGGACTGATGCGCAGGAGCAGGCCTATCATGGCTGCGCACATTCCTATATAAAGGAACGCGTATCTCATTGCGAATGCTTCCTATAATTGCTACATGTGTTATAGTTATAAATACGGAATAAACGATAAGTTTGAAATCTTGGGCTTCTGTTCTCATCATCTTCCTATGTATGAACTCATTACAAACTACGTTGTAAATCGAAATATGATTTCTCAAGTCTTGGGCTTTTTTCCTCTTTAGAAGCCCCTTATCAAGAATCTTCTCATGGTCTCCAATAGATGTGATGTTCTGCATAGCTGTTTTTTCCGATGAAATTTAAAACACATGAATCAGAAACCTGGTAGAAAAAGAAGAAGCCCAAGACGTGCAAATTCCTCCTTCCAAATTGAAATACATTTCGCATTGGATTTAAATCTTGAAAATGAGGCGAACTGGACTCCAGGATTTCAGAATTCATGTTTAAACTTTGCAATGCATGCAGTAAGGGATTTCCATGATCAATAACAGGAACCTTAGATTTGAGAGTTCTTCTTGTAAATTCGAAGCACAAGTGTTAAGGTGTTTCCTTAAAGTCAATGTAGTGAGGCTTCTTGTGAACAGGAAAAGGAAGCTCAGGATTTGCGATTTCCAATCAATATGAAGCGAAGTCAGCAAGGGACTCTTGTAAGATAATCAAAGGAGCCCATAGTCAGAGGATTCTCCCGCAAATTCGTAACCAAGTTAGTATTGGTTTTAGTTAAGGGAAATGCAGGGCCGAGGATTTGAGACACCGTCCTTAAAATTGCGACATATTCAGTATCTGTCAAAAGCCTTTGGGAACATTAAGTAGGACTATATGTAATATTCATGCCGATGAAATGAAAATATTGGAATTACTGAGATGATTCGGTTCTCGCGTAAAGCATTTTAGATGCTTGGGATGAAGGAGCAGGAACATACCGATTATGAAATGCTGAAATAGCCATTCATCCACATTGTATCGAATAAGATTGCATGTAAAGACAACTTTCATAAAGCAATGAGTTCACTGGTTGTATAAGGTCCAGAACATCAAACAACTCCCTAGTTAGGCCACAGGTAGAACCAGATCGCTGTTCCGACGAACGGAATCAAATTCTTTCCTCTCCACAAAAAAAACATATATGAGAGATACAATTGACTTGAGAGAAGTGGAAGCTCCAGTTCCTTTCAAGTGTTTCGTTTGACCCAATAGAAGTTCAATAGAATCAACTGGAGCTCTAGTTCTCTCCACATGGACAAGGTTTCGATCACTTAAAACACATGCTTTGTATTTCAAAAACATGTTCTTTTTTTTGCATAGTGCGCAAGCCACTTTGTACTTTTTGTTTACGGCTTAGGATTCGGGAGTGTCAGGCTTAGGGCTCAAGGTTCAGGATCCTTAGCCCAAATACGAATCCAAAAACCAAAGCCAAAATAAACAAAAACACAAAAACCAACAGAGCCAAAAAAAACAAACAAACACCAAAAGAACCAAAAAAACAAAACACACGGTGGAGGAAAAAAGAAACGATTTCGGGAAATCTTGGGGGAAGTTGCCTGAATTCCAAAGATTTCACGCAATATTGTTTCTTTGGTGTCTTTTTTTGTTTGGTTTCGGGTGTTTGTTGTTTTTTGTGTTTTGTGTTTTTTGCCTTTTGCTCTGTTGGTTTTGTTTTTTTGGGGGTTTCCCTGGATTGGTTTTGGGGCTTCCCCTGAATAGTCTTGCGCTCCTTCCATGAAAGAGTGAAATAATGCATTGTACGATTATATTCTGTGAAATGCGCAAAAACGCAACGGTAGAGTTTGCCCCCCGAACCCATTAATGTCCTTGCTGTGACCAGAAGAAGTTTTTCTATCCAGTGCCATGGTTTTGGTTTATGGATGCTCTATTTCTCGTGTTTTTAATGTGCAGTTCCTGGCATCAGACCAGCCTCTGATAGTGGTATCTAGTCATCATGCGAATTTCGCACTCCTACAGACATGAATGCGCTCTATGATTAAAGACGATCCTTGGCAATACTCTTGACCCCAAAGCCTTATATAAACCCTAAGCCCTGATATTGGCACGCGATATACGTAAAAATTCGGCTCCAAATTCACCGTGTGACATGCTGTGCAGAAATTAAAGATCACTATGATGGTCCTTTTCTCTGTCGTTTCATCAGGAAATATTTTCTGATTCTTGTTATAGTAGAACCCTAATAAGGAATCATTAGACGTCATATCTTTATTATGGGTCCAAGGGGATTGCAATTCTTGAAAAAATGGCTTTGGGACGATGTCAGGGCTAGGGGAGCTTGCCCCATCCTTGGGCAGCATCAGAATGACACGAGACCAGCACGCCCCGGAGAGCTCTCCTTTCTTCCTCCCTCCCTCCCTCCCTCCCTCCCGGTGACTAATCATGTGTCACTTATGGAGATGAACACGACGAGGTCTTCTGTCAGCTCTGTTTGTGAGTGATGCGGTTGCTACCACGCCTTCTACGACTTCTGCCGCCGCTGCTATAGCCACCGCCATCGACGCCTACATCGGTCGGGGTTAACACGCCAACACTGCGCCGGCGCCCTCCACCTCAACCTCGCTCCAAGTTCGTTTCGCGCCGTCTGCTTGTAGCCCTGGTGTTCTTTCTCTCTGGGACGTGCCGAAGCATCGGGTCCGAGCCCGGCAACCTTGAAGCATTGTACCTAGATGTAGACCTCCGCAATATGGGCAAATATGGCTTGCATGCCCATTGTTGTGAGAATTTCGTGGCGAAAGGCCATTGCGACGGGCATTTGGGAGGACTAGGTTCCAGCTAAGCCGAAGTATCATTGTTATGGTTCCCAGTTCCTCTAAACCATTCTAAACCCTAAACCCTGTGCCTGCCGTATAGCTTACCTCAAAATAATGAGTTAAGGCCCTCTGCAGTCCCAAGGGCTCCAAATCAGCTTTTAAATTTCAATCCTAAATCCTCGGCCACACTAAGGGTTCAGGGGTTTAGGGTTTAGGGAGTCTAGGGTGTTTAGGATTCCCGACGACTTGGCTTTTCCGGCGAGGCACGCAGCTGCGTGGTGCGAATGCATCATTAGCCAACCCAGGCAGTGGTTTCGGCCAAAGACCCCAGCCCAAAGTGTCCTAAGTACCGCACCCATATGAGCTGCTGTAGATGAACTGTATTAAGGGACCCTTAACAGTGGGCACAGGCGTCCCTCTTGTAGTGTAGTATAATCCCGAATATATATTCCCTAATGAGGAACTCGTGTCCATTATCTTTTAAGAACTGACTGTAGCTCATATGGTAGTTTGCATGCGTACGCGGACACGACATAGATCCCAAGATATTATACGGGACACCCCAAGTGGTACACTAATTTCTGGAACCAGAATCGCTTCCCCCTAACATTAATCGACGTCCCACCCTAACATGAAACACTCCGGGCCCCGAAGAAAGTAGTTAAATATTAGGGGGGTATACCTATTGAAGGCATTAGATAGGGCTGCCTTTACAATCCGTTTAAATTCCATGGAAAATGAATGATTATTTAAATACATCAGTTGATGAGATTGAATAATGAGTTTAAACTCAAGTGAAATCGAAGTAGCATTCCATTAGAAATGGCTTGAAATCGAATTAAATTTGAGTTAAGGTCAATTTAAACCTAATTGAATTCCATTTGAAACCAATTGAGATTCAACTAAAATTCTACACTAAAAACCAATTGAAACCGAATGAAAGCCCCTTTGAAATCAGTTGAAGTCGATTTACAATCCTTTCAAAAACATTTGAAATCTAGTTTAAACTCTTCTCAAAATCAATTGAAATTGAATCAAAATCAATGTAAAATCAATTGAAAATTTCGTATTTTTTATATCAAGAACCAACAAATTAAATTCGAGTAAAAATCAGTTAAAACCTAGTTGAAATTCCGTTTGAAATCGAGTTACAATCCTTTCAAAACCTATTGAAATCCAATTTTATTTTGAGTTTAATTCGAGTCAAAAGCAATTAAAAACTGATTAAAATCCATGTAAAATCCATTGAAATCTAAGCAGGATTCTATTAAAACCCAATTGAAATCGAATGAAACCCAATTGAGATTTAATGAAAGACGACTAAAATGGCAAGAACATCAAGTAAGTTCGCATCCAGTTCTTGTATGAAATCCTTTATTGAAGCCGTATGAAAAACAGTCAACACCTAGGAAATGAAGGGCATCCCTACTTTTTGTATGTCTTCTCATACTTCCTAATGACCTCAAAACTACCCTGAATTCATTATTAGGTAGCCCCTTTTAGAAGTAGTCTGCTGGTTTTGGGGCACCGAATTTATTATTGAATATTAGGGGGGTTGAATATTAGGGGGCAGGGATTTGTAAACACTTACCCGTCATGCATGGTCTGGGGTTTAGGGAGGCTTACCCAAACCATGAGGGACAATTCCTGGCTTAGAGCTTAGGGGACTTTGTATTATGGAGGTACTTTAAGACCTTTAAGCAACAGTAATGCCGAATCCTGATTAGTGTCGGGAGGGGGGGGGGTGCAATAAAGTAAGGTCTTCAGAAGATTGTTCTGGACTCCCTATTCGATTTGGGGGGTGCCAATTGAGTAAGCTTAATTTGTTTTGCCGGCAGCAGTTCCAAGGAAGGTTTTGATGAGGCCAACATGCTTTCGGTTTTAAAGCCAGGCCTTGATATGAAAAGGACAGGCTCTGCTACCTGTGCAATCTGGAAATTGATGCCACCATAAACATCGATTTCTTCTTAAACGACTCGAACAGGCTAGGCAGTCGAACGCCAAGGGGGTAGCCTCAATAATACAAACAATGTTGGGTGTCAATTATGCAAAGGTTTTTCGACCAGGTTAATTGTGAGACCAACACGCTATTCGATTTAAAAGGCCTGGGCTTTAGAAAAAAGGCCAGGCTCGATTGCTTGTCGAATCTGGAATGGGGGGGTCAATTATGTCGCGGTTTCTTTTCTGGGTTAAGGGCGAGGCCGTTCTAATCTGAAATTAATTGTTTTGAACATCGATTTCTACTTGATTTGCTTGATGTTCGAAGGTTCGAAGGTGTTCGATTGGTTTTGATTAGATTTTGATGGCTTGGACAAGCCTTTTAACATGAAGGCCAAGGACCCTGCCCTTCCTACTCTCTTGAAAGCTAAACCAAGCGAATCCTTATGAATTCAGTAGAAGCCGAAGGACCTATTTTCCCTTATATTGATTTGAATAGGAGCCATAGGATCCCCCAGACCCGCCAATTTGTTTTGAGGACGTCTTATTGGCGCTCCCCTTTTTGCTTGGGGCGGGGGCCCACACTAATCAGCATCCAACATGGTCAGAGACTTGCTGGGACACTCGCCAGGGGTTTTTCAAGGTCAAGCAATGTTTCAAGGTCGTAGTTCGGTAGCAACACGGAGAGGGGACAGTGGAGGCAGCCTTTCCCATGACCCAGCGGCAGAGCCAAAACAAGCTGACATCAGGCCGAGCGGAAGATGGCGAAGAACCCTGGCTTCGCAGTACTTGTCGTTAGTAGGGAAAACGGGAATATAATCCCTAAAATCCCTCCTAACCACCAATACGGAGTTGGAATTGCTTCGGGTCTGGCTGTAAGATTCTCCTGGCATGCAAGCCTAGGAAAATGCACCTGGAGTCTAACTGCAGTGCTATTAGGGGGTTTCCCAGAATTAGGCGTAACAAGGATTATCGTATTTGGGGTCTGTATTGGGGTCCCCCTATTGTGGGAAACTATTAACAAGGCCTCGAAGGCCTTTGAGACGATCCATATAGTAGCGCTGGCCTCGCCGCCGCGCCAGTCCTTCATACATATCGCAGGCATGTCTTCTGGAAAATGTCATGGGGTTAGAAGGCCACACAGGGAATGTCGTGGGGATTCGGTTCTTGATGAATTTCAGGGGCATCGGATCTGCTGCACGGAGTCTAAGATTACGAAAGGGAGTAGAAGGGAATAACGTGGAGATTCAGACCTCTCTTGGGAAGTAAGATCACGAAAAGGGAGTCAAGGCTTTACATGCCATTCAGAACATATCATGCGGATTACGAGGCTATCGTTGAATGTCATGGAGCTAGTAGATGTTTTCCAAGGTTACAAAACACCAAAAGGGCAGCATGGGAGTCATTTTGCCCTCATGGAGCCTTTTTCGCAAACTTGTCAGCTACGGACTTGCATTGCATGCAAGAGGCTGTTTCTGCAGCCCCTGACTTGCGGCCCTAAACCGTAAACGAAACCCTAAACTCCAAGCCCTTCACCCTAAACCCTGAACCCCGGAGAAGCATCCACACGTCTTCTCCACCTGAAAGCTGGAAGGTACCCTACGCTGTCTTCGTCAAGAAAACAAACAGAAGCATGAGAAACATCGCATGGAACGGGACGGCTTTCTGGGATGAATATGGAAAACGAGGCCCAACAGGGCCCAGTGTTTTGAGGTTCTCCTTGCTAATGCACAAGTTTTGGTCTTCTGTCCTGGGACTTGTAACATTTGCAATGCAATTTAGCCTTTTGAGGATGCCGCTGGTGATGCTTGTAGAACTGTTGACTCCATCGTGCGCATAATAGCAGATGTTCACGAATTCTGACTCTGACACGAGAGTTTCCACAAGTCCAGCGTTACAGCGCTTAGTACCACGCGCATACCTGGTAGATCAGGGAGCTTTTGCTTGCTGGTTCTTAGTAGTGAATATGGGAATAATGTTTTATATTTCCCCCCATTTTCCCTACTAAGAACCAAGAAGTTTTGAGCAGCCAAGGCTTCCAGCAACTGATTGCACCGGCGCCTGAACATACCCGGCTTGGTAGGAGATAGAAGACGGATGAGCTAGAGACGATGGGAGGCCTTATTCGCGGTAGCTCATATGATAGTTTCCGTACATAGAAGGACCCGAACATAGAACCTCAAATCAGATAAGCCTCATGATCTAATTTGGGGAAACGGCAATCTTTCGTCGTGGGGAAGCACTGTCCAATCTCTCCGCGAGCCGCAATCTCAGTTTGGCCCTAATGGCCAAATGGCCCTACAACCCTTTTGCGGTCAGGGTGCCCTTGCATGACAGATTGGCCAGGACCCTGCTTTCTGAGCCGTTGACCTTGAGGGACATCAGGTGTGGTTGTATTTCTTTGTTGGCTAGGAAATGGGCTACTGTAGAAGTTGCTTGATCAATACTGCTCAGACAGCCTACTCGGGCTCCTGGCCCGGCAACTTGCAAGTTGCAAACCCTGGAGATTTTAGCTTTTCCTTCTAGCCACATCCCCCTAGTATTCCCCGCCACAACCCTAATGAATACTTCTGCGAAAATACAAGGGGCTGTCTGATTGTCTGGGCAGAGCCTGGTATCAGAACGCCTTGGAGATACTAGCTGGGAATCAATGTGCTGGGTATTATCTTGGTGTATGCATTATTGGGGAGAGATGGTGAATCTTGGCAGTCGTCCTCAAGTCGTTGCTGCCCGTGCCAGAGGACAAAGTGGTTTGCTTGAGCACCTTCGTCAGTTGGCTTCTCAGACCACTCTATGTGAGCTGTGGCCTTAACTCCTAGAATCCCCCGCTCATAACCCCCATAATACTTCCCTATATAATCCCCGATATAAACCCCTTTAAGCATTTTAGACTATATAGCTCATGTTGAGGGTGTTCCAGAGAGTGGTGTTGATGTGCACAGGCGCATCACCGAAGGAGCAATTATGGCATCGCTCTTTCATCGCTCTGTTATGTTTCGGGTAACGGACCAGGTTGCCATTTGAAGCCGCTGTCATTCTGCCCGATACGTGACTGCCTATGCGATGGCCACTTCGGGAGACACTGTGCCTGCAGATGGGCCGGTGATCCCCCAACAAGCGAGAGATCTTCGGAGAGCCTGCAGCCTCTTCATTGGGCTTGCCAGGTGCCTCCGCTAGCAACAGCATGGCATCCCACAAGACTGTCAGCAGTGTCCTTAGGAATTATTTTTAGTTCTTACTATAGTATGACCCTACGGATTTTTCTAAAAATAGTATTTTATTATAGGTCTAAGGAGACTACAGAAGAATTATTGTTGGAATTTGTTGGTAGCTCTCCTTGTCTGGCCTCAATGCATTGGGCGGTTGCCTGACCTTTCAGCGCAGGGTGCCGCAGCTCGGAAAGGCTACGCATAGGCTATAGTCTAGACTCCTTCAACGGGGGAAGAGTGCTACACGGGGCATTAAGGGGGATACTAGGAGTTTAGATCCTAAACTCTAAACCCTAAACCGTATATCAGGGGGTATTAAGGGGAATACTAGGCGTTTAAACTACAGCTCATCTAGCTTCCAGCTGTGGGGGCAGGGGTTGCCTGACATCGTCCTGAGTCCCGGCTAAAAAAAGGCTGAACAAGTTAAGGGGTTTGGGGTTTAGGATTAAGGGGGTTTAGGGTCAACAAGTTAAGGGGGTTTGGGGTTTAGGATTAAGGGGGTTTAGGGTCTAAACCTCAGCCCTGAGCAGGTTTGCGGATCCTGTTTACTGTGTTGCTGTTATTTCGCATAGGAGCAGTTGTAGACTTGCCACCAACGTCCGGATTGCTGTTAAGCAGCTTGAAGTATTAGGATATTTTTCTATATCGAAAATACATACTGGGCTTAAGAGAGAATAAGGGAAGATAATCCCTCTATAATCCCCACACTTCATATGGCCTTAACTTAACCCCAGGAACAGCTTCCCCCTAATAATAAAAGACGTCCCCCCCCCCCTAATAATACATAATCCGGTGGCTCTATTATGAGGGGGTGATATTTATTGAAAGACTTTGGTAGGGCTGCCTTTAAATTCCTTTAGAAATATTTAAAGTTAGTTTAGAATTAAGCAATAATTAATTAAATGAAACAATCGGATTAAATAATCAGTATTCAATAATCATTGAATTAATTCATCAGTTAAAGAGTAATCAACAAATTAGTTAACTAAATCAATCGAAATCGAGTCTAAATCACGTTAGTGTCAACTGAAACTTCATAGAATTCTTGCTAAAATCAATTGAAATCGAATTAGCATCCCGTTTCAACCAATTGAAATTTAATTACAACACCGCTAAAATCAATAGAAATGTTATTAAGGTTCCTTTTAAA
>CAJNIZ010004594.1:0-11257 GCA_905231905.1 Symbiodinium pilosum | reverse complement strand
CCTGACCCTCCAAGTAGACCCTGAGACAAGGTTGAAAGCATCCTACAAGGCTTCACGCAGGGTTCTCCGCCACACGGTCCGGAGCCTGGGTGCAGTTTAGGGTCTGGGGTTGGGTTTGGGGGTTTGGGGTTTAGGGTCTGGGGTTGGGTTTGGGGGTTTGGGGTTTAGGGTCTGGGGTTGCGTTTGGGGGTTTGGGGTTTAGGGTTCAGGGTTTGGGGTTTAGGGGTTTAGGGGTTTAGGGATTGAGGGGTTTAGGGTTTAGAGATTTATGTAGAAGCATGAAAAATCAACCCCCTCCCTCTAAGGGCATCCCTAATATCATCCCCATAAGGGTTTATCAATTCGGGGTCTACATTAGGCCCCAAAAAGCCAGGAGGTTGGAAAAGTGGTGCCCTCCAAGGCCAAAAGGCTTGGAAAGGGGGCAACGTGGCATGTTTCATGCTGTAGGGTTTAGGGTTTAGGGTTTCCTCTACAGATTTTTTGGTGGGCTGCCAGCAAAGGATTGTTGGGTTCTAAGGCTTGAGAGCTTCAGCAGGCTTAGGGTTAAGGGAGGTTCTGCCCCTAAACCCATGCCGGTCCGAGAAAACAGTGTGAGGGTCCAACCCTAAACCCCCGACCCCAAACCCTCGAGCCCCAAACCTTCAACCCCGAACTCAACCCTCAACTGTTCAGGGTTTAGGATGTCGACCTCAGACTTCGGTGCACGGGGCGTGCGGATCAGGAATTGTTTCTAAGTAGCCTTACTTGTAAACAGTTTTAGATATGCCCTCACGCAGGAATAGACTATTGAATGGACCTGATTGATGCGGTATGTTTTTCCCTTCTCAGTGTTTGCTCGACTCTGGCATAATTAAGAGCTCCCCAATGTAGACCCTCCCGTATACTAGAACCCTCATTATAAAGGCCCTGGAAGCGGGACCCCTGAGTTTGAGACCCTAAACCCTAAACTCCCCTCAAGCGCCAGCAAGTCAAAACCTGGTTCCAGCGCTCTGCGCCAACTGTGCCTTTCTCCCACTTGTAGAATTTAGGGTGTAGGGTTTAGCATTGACAGAGCAACAGCGACCCTCTTCCAGCAACTATATATGAGTAGTATTTTCTTTTGGGATACTATGGTACTCATTATAGAAGAAGATTATATCCTCCTTTTCGGGTATAGTATTTTATATAAGGAATATAATCTTACTAGGCTCAACCACCCCAAAAAAACTACTCATATGAAGCTTTGTGGAACCTGAGTTTGAATTTCTCTGCTGGTGTCCTTACGTCAGGGGGTTCACTTGAAAACCCTAAACCCGAAACCCTAAACCCTAAACCCTAGTACGCCAGAAGCAGGATGGAGCTTGTAGAACCGCATAGAATCCCTAGCGCCACGTAAGAGGTGGAGTTCTTGAATTGGGGGCTCCTAGGTTCTGCCAGGAGATTCAACTGTATACCTATACTTCTATATGGCAGTTTCCCAAAATAGGGGGACCCCAATATGGACCCCAAAATACTACAATCCTTATTATGGGGACCCCAAAATGGTACCCCCAATTTTAGGAACCCCCCATATGGGGGTTTCCCAAAATTAGGAATACCTTTTTAGGGGTCCCCTTAAGAAGGACTATAGTATTTGGGGGGTCTATATTGGGGTCCCCTCATTTTGGGAAACTACCATATAGATATATACACATAGTTCTATTTTTTGTGTACATATATGCATATGGATTGCATAGGATTTGTGCGGCTCCTCAGTATTGAAGTTCGACAGAGACTATTTGGAACAACTCCCGCAAACCCTGCACTCCAGCAATCGCAGTTTCATTGGGGTCTTGAGCTGAAACCTCAAACCCCAAAAGCCGGAAGCCTCAAGCCCTAAAGCGGGCACGATTTCCTCCATCCACGATCATGTAGAAAGCTGGATAACTGGTAACATTGCCTCCCTTATAGCCGTTAAGTAATTAATCATGGTACAGCCTACCCCAAACCTTATTCTAGCCCTGAAACCTAAACCCTGCATCAGCAGCCCAGGTCTGCACAGGAAGCCATCAGTGAAAGGCCGTGTTCAGTTCAGGGCGTGGTGGGTTATATGAGTTTGAGTGTCTCTTTGAGGGTCCAGGCTCGACTGAAACCCTACAACCCTAAACCCTGAACCCTTGACCCTAAATCCTTAACCCCCAAACCCTTAACCCTAAATCCTTAACCCTAAATGGCCCTAAACCCTTAACCCTAAATCCTGAACTCTAAACCCGAGGCACTGAACCAGGGTTAAAGCGTTTTTGTTTCGGGTTTTCAGGGTAGAAGGAGGCTGCTAGATTTAGGAGCGTGGAGTTTAGGATTTAGGTTTTAGGGTTGAGGGTATCAAGACCCCCAGGTTGTAATTTTCTTCGGATCCCCGAATATTGTGAGAAAGAGTTTTTGTTGGTTTTACTTTGCCCAAAGCCCTGAGCCCTAAACCCCAAACCCTAGATTTAATCCTAAACCCTAAACTCTCTAACCCTAAATCCTGAGTCCATTGCCTTCAGCGCCCATGCAGATGTGGCCTCCTGAAATACACGAGTCTAGTTTTCAATAGTTTCGACTTAAGAGGACGCCCCCACCCTGTAATGGTGGGGTTTAGGGTCTGATTATGGGCGCGTCGCCATTGTTTGCCGGTTTTTTTCCCTTCGCGGAGCTTTTGACGATGACATGTTGGTTAGGGGGGCGGGCAAGTAATGCGAATGCATGATGCGCAAGCAGTCAAAAGTCATGGCAAGCACAGTGAATTTGAGCATTCAAGAGGAAGTGGAAGCAGCAGCAAAGCTGAGCAGATTCGTTTTGCAGTATCATGATCATATCGAGAGCGAGTACAGTCAGCGTCTTCGAAAATGAATTTGGGAGATGCGCATGGCACCCCTCTCAGTGTTTCGCGGCAGCCCAAGTCTTAAGATACAGCAGTATGCAGCTTGACTCATGCAGAAGCAGTCAAAAGTCATGGCAAGCGCAGTAACTTTGGTAGACTTGGACATGAAAGGAGAAGTTGTAAAACGTAATATCTTGAGCAAGTATGTCATGCAATATCCCAAAGAACGTGTATACTCCCTGCATACTGCCGTACGTCCAGACTTGAGCTGCCGCAAAACACCGGGAAGGGTGCCATCGTCTTCCAAACCCCAAGTTGGAAGACAGGGTTTATAGATTTTCAGCCTCCTGCATGACACATTTGCTGAAGATTTGTACTTTTTACAACTTCTTCTTCCATGTCCAAGTTTACCAAATTCACTTTGCTTGCCATGATTTTTCACTGCGTCCGCATGACTTTGGGGTTATAGAGTGGTACCTGCGAGAATTGGACGTTTAGGGGTTCTGGTGGATGTTCTTGAAGAGCGATACAGTGTGGAAATGCTGGCTTGCAGGTCTACGTTAGCAGTGTTTATTCTTATGTCCCCCCACCCCATCCTCCACCCCCCCCAGAAGTCACCGCATAGCTTCTGAACACCAGGTCTCCAACAATAGGATCCCCGGCAAACGTAGGGGACGCAAATTTGGGCCTTAAGGTTCAGGGCTTAGGGTACTGATGATATTATAGAAATATGAGAGGACCCTTCTATACTTTTTATTGTCCCTTATAGTCACTATTAGAAGGTGGGGGGTCCACCTAAGTTTCCATTATAGTCTTCATAGGAATTGTTTTTCATCATTATTGTCTATAAGGGTTTAGGGTCTAAAGTCTAGGTTTAAGGTTTAGGGTGTAGGGTTTAGGGTTTATTTTAGGATAGCCATTGTGGAGTTCTTAAACACAACTTCAGTGTAAGTTAGAGGGTTACAGTCCAAGCACCAAAACTGAAACCTGTCGACCCCGCTAAACCCTAAACCCTACACCCTAA
Source organism: Symbiodinium pilosum (assembly GCA_905231905.1). Taxonomy (NCBI): domain Eukaryota; class Dinophyceae; order Suessiales; family Symbiodiniaceae; genus Symbiodinium; species Symbiodinium pilosum. The sequence goes on along the minus strand of CAJNIZ010004594.1, from coordinate 7,412 downwards.
ACCCTAAACCCTAAACCTAACAGCCAAGCCCCAACCTCCAAACTCCTACTCACCTTGGATCACAGGATCCTAAAAGGGGGCCCCAAATGAGAGCAACCAGATTAAAGCGGAATGAGGCCCAATAGCGAGCTTATTTTGGCATGTTGGGGGTGGTTTAGGATATTGAGTGCAAAGCTTGGACCCCTATACCTTCAACCCTGAACCCTAAGCCCTGAACATTAAACCTTAAACCCTAAATCCTAAACCCCAAACCCTACACCCCAAACCGTAAACCAGAGAATCCTAAACCCTAAACCGTAAACTCTAACCCTCAAAAACAACCTGAGTCCTGATCCCGCATAGGCTCGCTGCAGCGGGACATCAGCGTGCCCACCATGGTGGACGAAGTAGTCAGAGACCTGGAAAACTTACGTACAGGGGTTTAGGGTTTAGGGTCATTACCCCAATAACGGAGAATGAAATGGAAAGGGAAATGGATGTTGATATATAGGGTTTAGGGGTATTACCTCGATAATTGAGAAACAAATGGAAAAGACATGGAAAATTCCATGGATACTGGTGGTCTCTAGGTTATCTTATAGGGTTTAGGGTTCAAGGTTTACGTGCCTATGGGCAACAAGGAATGAAGGCATGGATCGCTACATCAAATAATGTAGTAGTTTCCATGTTCCCATTCCTTCATGCCCGGCTAACCAGGGGTAGGAAGGAGAGGAGGGGATGCTGTCTAGGGTTTAGGGCTCTAAGCCCTAAACCCCTAAACCCGAGTTTAGGGTTTAGGGTTTCAGGATGTGAGGGCTTTGGGACTTGGGGTTTTGGGCTTGAAGCGCGGGGATTAGTTCTCAAAGCGGGGGCAAGTGCGCAGATGAGGATGTACCACCCGAATCCTGAAGACCTATGAGATTTGCAGTCGTTCAACGTTGGTGCCGTGGCTCTTGCTGCAGTGGGTACTAAAGATCCTTCATGACCCTAAGCAACTTATGCCTTGAGACTTCTGGGAGGCGAGTACAGTGAGGCCATGCAGGATTTGTTTTTCTTTAAGCAAGAGTGCTCTCTACTCCTTGCTACTGCCGTGTCCGTGCTCCTACTGTCACTGTGATTCTGTTTATACCGCTGCCACGATGCAACTTCGTTTGTCATATTCGTTTCCATAGTAGTGGGCTGATGCTCTGACTATGTGTTACCATACACTGAACCCTAAACCGCGTGGAATCCAGCCCTCAACTGAGTGTGTCTGTGGTCTTTCAGAAATCTTTCGACTGGGGGTTTGTAGTCTTGATCGTACATTGGAATCCCGAATCCCGTGAGCATTCCGGATATTTCATGGAGGCCTTGGACGACCCTTATGGATCTCGCACAAGTTCAGGACGAAAACCTCAAATAGTTTGAGAAGTTGCCGATGCTGAGAGCGTAGAGCCTAATTCCTGGGAAGCTTCATGTACTCGCCAATCTAATTTATATAGCCCTAAGGGTCCAAGTACCTAAGAATCATATACTTACCCAAAGCCAGTACTATAATTACTATTACCCAAATCCCAAGTACCTAATTATTAGGTACATGGACCCTCTGAGTAGTATAGCCTTAGAAATCTTCACCTTCGGCCTGAGCCCTAAACCAGTAACTGTGGACCCTGCAACCCTCATCCCTGGACCTTAAACTTTAGAAGCCAACCCCTTCGACCCAGAAACCCAAATCCTACACTCTTATCCCTTACTCCAAAATCCTAAACCCTCAATCCCAAATCCTAAGCCCTCAACCCTTCATCCCAAATCCTAAGCCCTACCCTAAACCCATCATCCCACATCCTAGACCCTAATCACCAAACCGCCTTCGAGGTTCTTTACTCAGAGCCCGAAGACGATCCAGATGTGCGGCCAGGCCAGGGCGTGAATCTCCTAAACCTTAAAACCCTAAACTTTAAACCCTAAACCCCTAACCTTAGGGTTTAGGGTTCAGGGTTTAGGGGTTAGGGTTTTGGGACCCTAAACCCTAAACCCCTAGATCCTACGCTTTATGGCTCTATCTTGGCTCTTGTAACCCACATGAGGATTTCGTGAGGTTTTTGTTGACAAGCCCTAACATCCTAAATCCTTAGCCCTCAACCCTAGGCCCTGAGCCTTTACACCCCAAACCCGAAGCAGTGCGGAGTGCTTTTCTTGATATTCGTTCTTTCATCCCAGTACGTAAGTTTCTGAAAGTGAAGGTTAGGGGTCCATTGGGAAGGATGCTTTCAACAATTGGCATAATTTCCCAGGGAAGAAAAGCCCATAAAAGCCTTTACGTGGCCCTGAAGCACCAGCAAGTAAACACGAATGCAAAAGAAAGTGGAAGCTAATGAAAACGACTACATTGCTAGTGTATTCCTCCCCATCATTGAAGTTGGGGTCTACAGGGAGCGGTAAAAAGGAAAAACAACAACCACATATTACTGGGTTGCTGTTAAGGAACTGAAATTAAGTTACCATAATGGGTATATATAGTAAATAATTGGGTTGCCCCAATATAGTAACTTAATTTAAGTTCCTTAACAGCCACCCACATTATCTACGGTTCCAGGGTTTGGGGTCCTTCGTGCGTTTACCGGCTTTGCTTTCGGAAGCTTTTGTCACGCTTGCCGGGCTTGCGGTGAAGTTCGAGGTTTCGGGGTTAGGACTTAAGGTGTTGGGCTGAGAATTTGGGACTTGGGGTTTGGCATTTGAGGTTTTGGGTACAGATGTATTGTCTATTCCCAGTCATTTGGACAGCTTTGAGGTGCGTTCAAGGTTTGTTGGCTTGTAGGATTTGTGTTACGAGGTTGTAGGGGATTGGATTTTGAAGGTTTAGGATGGGTCCTGCTAGACATTTCCAACATTCGAGAGAATCCATTTGGGTAATGTAGGAGCTGAAATAGTTACCTGTATCATGGTTCCAGAATGCTTACTTATACATAGAATAGACTTCCAACATGATGTTGGTAATCATTTAAGGCTCTACAGTACTCCAATTTTCGCAAGGTGGCGTTTAATACCATTGCTGGTGTTGTTTTGTGCATTGTTCCTTTTTCGACTCAGTGCTTCTACAACTACCGTTCTCATCGCTGCTTTAGCATCTTCCCTACGGCCACCTGAGGATTATGGTTGTGATTCACGCAAAAGATGACATACTGCCCGCACTCAGTAAAAGCCGGATAAGGTTCATAAGATATTATATGAGCCATAGTCTAAACTCCTTAAAGGAGGTTTATATAGGGGATTATATAGGGGACTACTATAGGGCTTATTAAGGGGGATACTAGGAGTTTAGACTATAGCCCATATAGAGCCCTTGGTCTGACCCGCAGGACCCAAAGTAAAGATGCTACGGGGCAATGGGGGACTGAATCAATAGGCGGTAATCTGTCTATACCCATATTTCCATTATCCGTATATAACCCCAATATACAATAGTAGTTTCCATTTTCTTTTCCAGTACCCTTTTTGTTACCTCAATATACGATAGCAGTTTCCATTTTCTTTCCCAGTACCCTTATATAGCCCCAGTTACAAAAGTAGTTTCGAGTTTCTTTTCCATCATCCCTGCGTTAGCTGTCAGGTAACAGGCCTCTACTCGTCAGGGTATTGCTGGGAATGACCTTCCCCCTAGAATGGTGATTCAAATGGAAATGACAATGGAAAATGACATGGAAACTGGGGGAATATTGGGATTTAAGGAACTTAGTTTAACTTGCTATGCTGGAGAAACCAGATTATTATATGTACCCATCATGGTAACTTAACTTAAGTTCCTTAACAGCAATCCAGTGTCGTGGATTATAATCCCTGTCTTCCCTAGAAAGCTACTTTAAACATGTTTTATTTATATCCCCCCCCTCCTCAACCATTTCGGTTTAGGAAGAGTCTAGGACCTTTCCAGCAAGGGCCTATGCTGGCGCTCGCTTGCTTTTAAACCTTAGACTTGGGGTTATTCGTAATGATTGCTGTTGAGTTGGGTTCGGTCACTCAATAGGAGGGGTGCCTTGAAAAGAGAGATCTCCCTGCCCTTTTTCATCAACAATGAGCTACAGTCTAAACTCCTCAAAGGGGGGGGTTATACGGGGGATTATATTAGAGGAGTATTGTCGGGAAATTCAGGGGGATGCTACGAGTTTAGACTATGGCTCATATAGGGTGTTGGGGGAGGTATCCTCTTCAACAGTCTGTTCACTTTACAACTAGCTTTGGATTCGGCGCCTCGAATACAGATGCTCCCAGTTGTCTATCCCCTGAAAACTCATTACACATGCATTCTGCCTCACAACCCACCCCTAAACCTGCTCACGCCCCCCCGAACCCTAACACGTAAACCCTAAACCCTAGTGCACCCCTGAGGACTGGGTTCCGTTCAGCCACGAGGGCGTGCAGAGGCGCTTCTATCTTATTGGCGGCCCTGAGGGGATGTATGAGCTACTGTCATGTTGATAGTAGCCTTATCAAAGGACCGTTAATGGTGGACATAGGGGTCCCCGTTGTCATTAGTACAGGCCCTGTAGGGACACGCAGAGTTTGTGCTTTGGAATTTAGGGCTTATAGAAAGGTTTAAGGTTCAGGGTTGGGGGGTTTTGGATTTTGGAAGTTTTGCTCCTTTCGCGCTTAGGGTGACGTTGAACCCTAGTTAGGGTTGTTGCCACGGGGCTCCCCCTGGCTAGGGCTTTGCTTTAGGGTTTTTGCTTAGCGCCTTCCCGTGCCTTGCTTGCCTCTTTGCGCGTTTCGCGAAGCGACTGCGCTCTTCGGTTCTGCCTCATGCCGTCGCGCGTGTACAGTTGAGGTTTTTTTCCTTCTTAGAAGGTTTTTTTCCTCTTTTCACGCGCCGCGCCACAGGGCCAGGCAGCAATGCGATGCGCACGTGCCTCTTTGGAAGTCGCGTACCCCGAAGGGCCTTGTAAAGTGGCGCGTGCCCACAGACATGCTCCTGTAGCCACGTTGAACCCTAGGCTTGAGGGGTTTGGATTCAGGGATCACACGACACCGTTTGTCCTGTTTGCATGTTTGCGGGGTGTTTGAAATTGTTTTTTGCATTGGGGCTAAAAAGTGGGATTCTAAACCCTAAGGTGTGCCAGAATTCTGACGTACCTCCCAGAATGCTCTGACTGAGCTATCTCCGAACTCTAAACCTCTAACCCTAAATCTAACCCTAGACCCTAAACGCATTTCTAGGTGGGACGTGTCGGATGGGTGCTACGGGGTTTAGGTTTGGTGTGTAGGTTTAGGATTTAGGGTTTGAGGTTCATACTCATTTGCCCGCGTGCCCTCACTTCATCACCAATAAGATGTGTAATATAACCATAAACCCTAAGCCCTAAATGGTAGTTTCCATTTTCTTTTCCATTATCCCAATATAACCCCTATATAACCCCTATAAATTCTATCTACTTAAGAGTACGTGCGAGGCTGGGCTTGTCATGAGCGTCTGAAGCGGATTTCATGCCAAGGTGCCTGTGAACGTGATATTAGTTCTCTCCCTAAACCCTCAACCTTAAAATCCGGCTCAGTTAGTTTGCCTAGGCTTTGTTGAAGCCACAGTTTCTAGACTGTCAGAGTTTCTCCCTAGCCCCCAAAGCCTCGACCCTAAGCCCTGAGCCCCAAACCCTAAACCGTCCCGTGGCCTCAGCGTCGGGAGCAGGTCATGCAACAGTGGCTGCGCCCAGATTCCATTCAGGCCATGCAGGGAGTGAAGACAAAGGTTGTTTTTGTACTTCGTGGCACTTTGCTACAACTTTACTTAAGCCACATATAGGAGTCCCCTATATGATCCCTTATAACTCCCCTTTAAGGATTTTAGACTATAGTACACTTAGGGTCTAGCTTGTGCAGGAAGAACGAAAAACTTGCCGAACCAATCGTCCAAAATCCGCTGCCGAAGCTTCAAGAAACCCGTATAATAATACTAGTGATACTAGGAATAATATCAGTTTTTCGTAGTAATATCATTTTCTAGTAATAATGTTTTCTACTAATAATACTAATCGTAATAACAGTCATAATCGTAATAGTAGTCATATGAGTCATGCTAGTGATAAAGCTTCCCGAATGCCTCAATGCACCTACTGTTGCGAGGCAGGAAGGGTTGAGGTGGCTTGGGTGTGGGCAGCTGACTGGGTCCCAGAAGCTTATCCTAGTATGGTTTAGGGTTATTCCTTCAATTTTGGAAGGTGCCCCAAACCCTAAAGCCTAGAGCCTTAACCCTAAATCCTAAACGGGGAGTTTCTCAACATGATCCCCAGGTAATCCGGTTGGGCCATTCTATAAGCCTCCTTCAAGCTGCAGCACATGCTTCTAGGATTCCCAATGGCAGCCATCTTTTGAAACATGCTAAACATTCTTGCCCGGGCTCCTAGCGTCCCGCGTTGTTGTTTGGGGTTGCGTGCCCTACCCTAAACCCTAAACCCTAAACCCTAAACCCTAAACCCTAAATCCTAAATCCTAAACGTGAGAGAGGCAAAGGAGTGTTTTCCACCTCGCCTAGTCTGTGGACAGTCTTCAGTCTGCGATTGCAGAAAAGGCGTGCCCCCTCCCCCTCCCAAAAGTAAACCTTTTAGGGTTTAGGCCTGGCAGAAGCTGTTTCATTTCAGCCTAAACTTGTGGCTTCTCCTCAGCTTCCGACCTTGGAACTCCAAACACCAGAGGTCCTGAAGCTTAGATCTACCTTTCTGAAAGGCCAAGGGCTTGGGATCAAAGAGAATACCCTGGAGCCCGAACCTGAAATTCCATGCCATACCAAAGGGTGCGAGACTCTACTGCTAGACCCTCCAGCCTTAAGCTTTGAAACTGCTAATGCTAAGCAGGCGACCAAAAACGTAGTGCAGAAGCCTAAAAAATTCCCAACATCATGGTCCCAGCTCCCTTATGTGATCATAGTATAGGGTACCTCAAATAGACCCCAAACTGATATGGTCATTATTCGGGATAACCCCTATAAACCCCTATATAAACACATTTTCAATGTTGATTCTCCATCATTGGTAATCCCTCAGCCTTTTTGGGGTATGGGATTCCTTATATTAATGTTAAAAGGATTCTGTTGTCTTCCTAGGGTAATGTGGGCTAAGAACATTGGCAACTTAAACCCTAGACCTTAAACCCTCATCAGTTGTTGATGCGGCTGCGGGAGTGGTCCTGCGTTTGGAGCTCTTGCTTAAACGCAGGCGTGAATCTGACTTAAGATGGTGCGAGAAGCCTGGGCGGAGCTTTGTTCTCCCCCTTGCACCCAGTGCAGACGTAAAAGTCCGAGGGGTTACAAAAAAAACCTAAACCCTTGACAATTGAAACTCCGAACCCCAAGCCCTAAACCCTAAACCCTAAGCCCCCAAACCCTTGGCAACTGCTTATCCCCTACGCTAGACAGTTCTAGGGACTTTAGGAGGGACCCCTAATAGGGACCCTTAATCCCATCATCATAT
>CAJNIZ010004593.1:0-21143 GCA_905231905.1 Symbiodinium pilosum | reverse complement strand
TTTTTTGCTCAACATTCTTTCTAAAAAACTCATTAATATCGCCCATTGTTATGGTTTTGTCCTTCTCCCGTGCTTCAGCTAGTGTTCTGGATTTACTGCCAAACCCCGCTCTATCAAAATATACATCACCCTAAGGCTCTTTTTGAGGAGGGGCTTTCAACACTGTCATGTTCAAAAAGGAGCCCTCGTTGAAGACCCTAAGAGATAGGGGCTTTCGCACCGAAGACCCCTGCAAACGCGGGCTTTCGCCATGAAGACCCCTAGAGCACACGCCCATGCATTCCCAGTCGCGATTATTGCGCTGCATCAAAACCACATGCAACAACGCGCGGCAACACAAAGAATCCACAGGCCACCAGGCCTTCCTCCTTTCATTCCTTGAAAATTGCGACAATGCAACAATGCAAAAATGTTCGTGGCTCGAAGTGGGGCCATCATCAATCGCCGGTATGCTCGTGCACGCTGCGCAGCACAAACTCACCTTCATAAGTTTAGAAGTTTGCGGGAACACGGCCATGACAGAGTCCAAGAAGTTTCTCGAACGCCATGCGCTTGGCAACAGCATAATTTAGAAGCCAATTCATATCACGCAGTATACGAGTGGTTTAAACAAATCAAGCTCCAAACACTTAGCAATTCGGAAAGCCCAACCCATTGCATCATATAAAGTGTGGGGTTCCCATGGGAATACGGCCTCTACTTATAATGTGCATGGTTGATTGGACCCAAAAAGTGCAAGGGATTTATGCTGCTGCGTGATAAGTGGACGATGCATGGAAATCCGACTTGGGAAGTATGGGAACGATATGTACGGCACCTGGGTTCAGGGATGTCAGGGTTTTCGTCAGGTGGAAGAGCCCTCATGAGGACCCTACATAAATTATCTTTGGGGGGGATACACGGGGGTGAAAATATGGAGGATGGGAATCCATATCCCACGCATGCATGCCGAGGATTCTACATGTAATTGGGGGGGGAACCTTTATAATATATACATACGTATACATACGATACGTATATAGGTTGCATGCGGCTAAGGAAATGGCGATTTCTGCCATGGCGTGCTTACATGTAGGTTTTTGAAAGGACCCCAAACACGAATATTCCTTATATATAACCTCTCCTATCTTCAATCAGTACTCCCTCCCATCCCCACAGGGTTTTAGAGAAGCGCCCAACGGCTGCAAGCGGCCCAAATTCTATCCTTGCAATATAAAGACCATGAGCCCAAACCATGAAGACTTATATACCCATATAAAACCAACTATACCTTGCATGGGACCCCCCTTCACGCAAGGCAGAAGCTCCAGATCAGGTGGGGTCGCATTAATAGACTAGTTTAGGTAGAGTCTCGAGCCATGCAAGTTACACACTCATGAGGGGTAGCATCACGCACGGTCGAAGAATGACAGCTCGCGATCAATGCTTGCAAACCCATTCGAAACCCTATACCCTTAAACCTGAAAACCCCAACCCAATGTAGTTCCTTTAGCCCGATGCGTAAGCATGAATGCAGCTAAATCCATTTTGGGGCTATATATGGTAGAGGCATAGCCGCTGAAGGCAACAGCTCCATGGGATCACAGAATCCCTCAACCCTAAACCCTAAACCATATAAACTCGAAGCCATATAAGTCCTATATTTTCAATCTTGAATTGCGGTGCGAGATGTACTCCAGCATGCAAAGCAGCAATAAAAAGACCTGCCTCCGTTCTTTGCAACCCTTAAACCCACAGATATGGGAACTTCCAGAATATTCATGTGCCTGTGTTTTAGGGGGACCTGCATGATGATAAACATATAATCTGGAAGCCACCATATCTAATTTTATAATATAAACCCTAAACCCTAAACCCTCCTACACCTATAGCTTGGTGGTGCGATGGACTTTCACAACTTCGATTTTTGCACAGCTGCGACCTCAGGCTCGTGTGTTCACTGCAGCTTCAGCAGTCTTAAGCGAAGCACGCGCAAGTAACGTTGAAGGGTTCTCATACTCACAGTTGTTCGGTGGCATGTCCTTAGATGTGGGAGTTTGTCGCATACAACTTTCGAGGGGGTAGCACATATAGAACATGAAAGAAAAACATGCAGAATTATGATATGGGTCCGCGCCATCCTGCCCACAGTCCCCACCCACGCCTCCGCTGCCAAGAGGTTATAGCCATTCGGATTGACCAGTGTTTGGCGGGCATCTCCTGGGATTGTTTTTGGGTTAACGGCTTTTTGATGACTGTTTAATTCTAGGTTTTCACGATATGGGGTATATAGGGTTTTAGAAACCGCGAAAGATATGCATGGAAAGTCAAGCCAGATCACTCAAACAGTGCCAGAGATGATGATGTTTCGGCAATATGGTCCAAAGATTGCGGTTCACCATCTTGCCTTTGCACCTTGAGCTGAGATGTCTCAAACGAGCATTCGTCCGGAGGTAAGTCATTCCAGTATCATAAAGTTCTTCAGCCTGCTCAGGGGTGAGCACCATCTTTGACTCGTCCATGATTTGCAGCATTCGGGTGTAAGACCATGCAGTGGTTGCCACCAGCTGGTCTAACAAGGTTGCTCCAGGTCCACTAGCTCTTTCACAAGCCTCATGTGTCAGCCAAAAGCTGATGACCTTCCCCGAAACTGCTTTGGAGGCTAGGCAGGGATGAGCTGTGCGATTCTTTCGCCCGAGTCGTGCCGGAGTGAAACGCGGTTTTTTCGCTTGTAAGCCTGCTCCCTTGCAGAAAGCACGGAAACGAAGGAAGGCAACCCTGAGCTCCGCGTGGAGGTTGCTTGCATAGTTCCCAGAAGATGGGAAGGCATTCACGTTGTTGAAATGGCCACTCTCAGCTAGGTAAGTCAAACAGCTGCCATTGTGAGTTCTCCCTGTGCCTAGCAGTTGGGAGTGTGCCACATCGTGAGCAAATCTTTCCAATCGAACCCCATGGACCATAGGGATGGGCCACTCATCAAGTTCATGGGTGGCACACCATTCTTCATGCGTGCGCTCTTCAAACATAGCTGCATCTGTGAAGCAAGATATTGCCTTGCAAGGGTTGATGTCATTCTTTGAAGCATTGCAGCGAGAGCAACATTCATTGCGGTTGTAAGGGTGTAGCCCATATTGCGTCGTCATCCACTTCAGGTCTCCTTGGGCCCCAGTTAGGACGAAGCGTATCCCATGTTGGCACCATGGGTTTAACGCAGCATCCATGGAACATAGCGAAGCAAAGTGAGGCATTGCAGCTTCGAGGAGGTCAGAGTAAGTATGCTCGCAAGCAGTATATTCCGCGTAAACGGTCATGAGGTGGTAGTTCAACATGGGGTCGTTTCCCCGGCTCAGGTCCGAGCACCATCCAATTGCGGACACAGCTCCGACCTCGGAGTTCCTGCTGTGGAAGGGTGGCTCACACAAATCCCGCTAGCTTAATATACTCTTGTGGAAGGCGAATATTCGTTCTAGGTGTATTAACTATAGGGTATAGACATATAATTAGGGTTTATGGTTTCTGATTTAAGGATACATATCCCTCATTTTCTTGCATAAAGACGGGTATGTATAAGATGGCTGACACTGTTCATGAAAAAACACGTTGGCAATCCTGCTAAATCGTACCCCACCCCTCCTTTTTTAATTAATCCATGCCTGTAGGCTTGCACATCGTCCCCGTACAACGATGTAGGCAGCAATCCATCATGTTCCGTTTCGCTGCGGATGCTCGTGGGGTACCAAGCGCAGTTAGCCTTACAATTGTCCCAGAATTCTTTGGCTCCTGCCCGGCCGCCTGGGCCGAAGAACACTTTCTCAAATGTTTCCTGCCCCTGCGAGCGCCAAATCGCTCGAGCCAGTGTATCAGGATAAAGAACCTCCACGGAGTTGCAATTGCACAGTTTATGACATTATATTATCCTATATAAAACCTTAAACCCTAAACCCAACAAAATTTTATAAATGAAGACTGAGGGGCCTCAAGGTCAGTTGTGTAGATCTGGTTGGTTCGAGGATCCCATAATCTAACCCGCGCAGTGTCAATCGCAGCCTTCAATGACCTCCCAAATACTCGAATGGCTGTTGGTAGATCCCGCTCTGCGTTCTGCGGGTGCTTTCCCCTAGCTCCAAGACGAGCCATCTTCATGACCATGTCGCGCCCCGAGGTCGACGTGGATCCTTCTTGCGCTGCGCACCATGACACGGCCCCAGCTGCAACCTCTTGCGCCTTAAGTGTTCATATATGGGGGTTTATGTATATATAGGGTTTATACATATATATAGGGTCTGATAGATTTAAATGGGCTTTCATGTGAGAAGATTTGGGTTTTGGGGGTCCAAGCTTTCCGACTCCAGTATACTTCAGCCATTTCAGGCAAGCAGCATTGGTGGCACTGGATTTGCCAATAGCGTAGTTTGTCAGTAGAGTCTCGCTCAAGTTCTCCGGGTCCTACAAATGCGTCTTGCGTAAAGGCAGCTCAAATTTTGTGGGTTCTACTTATATAATAGGGTATAAAAGGGGTTTGGGATCTCGCGATAATACAACCCATACACATGGAGAGGACATGCCATTTACGACTAGCCAAGTATAAGTGCAGGAATGAAAAACTATTTTCGTACATATCCATGTCAGTCCTGCATGTAGCCATGCTCATCGGGAGCATGAGGGTCCAGGAGCCTGAGTGAAATTCATGACAAATGTATATACGAGCACGCATTAACTCTAACAGGTCCAAGTCCAGGAACCGATTTTTCCTCTTCCGTTGCAGAGGCTGAGTTTCTTCGACATCCATCGGCGCAGCATTCTCCAGCCGCTGGGTCTGCAAAGCAGCTCTCTGTCCGATAGCTCCTGCGTGAAATCATATGACATGCGATTCAGCGTTCAAACATGTCCATGGCACTGATCATGCCTGCATGCAGATTGGAACTGTGAAGCTTGCATCTGTGAGCGCAACACCTGTTTTCATCGCTGCCCCTTCTGCGCACACATCATTGCATGCTAATGAATCTCCCACGCTGGCAAGGCAAGGGCCAGAGTGAGGGGTACTTGTAGTTTCTAAGTCTTGCAAATGCCGATAAGATGATCTTGGAGGGCTTCATCTATAAGGACCCCATGCAAATGCTTCAGCGTTCTGCAGAGATATAGCGCAGGTGAGAGCGCCGCCAACACAACCTCTCCCCAACCCGTTTCAAGGCCTATGCTTCCTGGAAACATGTGGCCCCCTGCACTCATCCTGACAGAGACCTGCGCAGCCCCTAAACTTTGTTTTGAATCTTTGTGGCCATGGCCACAAAGATTTCAGCTTGGACTGGCTATCATGTACGTAGGTGTGAAACGTCACTGTCAGGAAAGAATGTTCACGAAAACTGCTCATGAAGCGATGCAATCTGCCAGGCTGATTTCACTCGTCGTCCTCATCTTCGACAGGTCCATGTTCAGCCTGCGTGGCAAATGGAAGGGAGAGTGTTAGGTCAAGTTACCCTATAGGTTTTGGGGGTTTGGGTTTGGGATTTGGGTTGTGTGGCTATAATAGAATACAAGCCTGGAAGGCTTCACCCATACATAACATAAGACTTCTCCGCATTTGGTACATGACAAAAAAAAGCGATATACACTATGATTGAATGTTGTCTCCCGATTCTGGTATATGAAGGGTGTGTTATGTGTAGGGCTTCGGGTTTGGGATTTAGGGTTTATATGTTTGGGGCTTATATATAAGGTTTATATAGGGATAAGGCAATCCCGTTCGTGGCATGGGGCATTGCAAAACAATGGTACAAGATTTCACCAAAATTACCCAAAATACATAGACATGAAACCTTTAAGCCGTTGGGGTTCGGGTAGGTGTTTCATGTACTTAGGGTTTAGGGTTTAGGGCTTGCAACCCTGGCCTTCTTCTTCTTGGGCTTCTTGCAGACATTGGTAGCATCGGCTGCATCCCGCTTGAACCAATCAATGCGCTCTTGCGCTAGCTTCAGCGCTGCCCAAATCTGGTGCTCATTCGGGGCTGCCTTAATTTGGGCAAGTTGGGTATAGCTATCATTATATGATTGCAGGCCAGCAGCTGCAGACTGCAGGGAGTGGAGCTGGTTGAGGCTCGCATCCATATCTGCAGCGTGAGACTGCATCTGGTCACCTATAGGCATTGCTCTAGCTTCAGGCGTTTCAGGTTTGGAACAGGCGTAACCAGGTTTACATGCTGGAAAGGCACGCAGCTTCTCCTGATGACGAACCGTCGAGAGCCGAACAACCAGAATTTTGGCATCACCAAGGAACTTAGCAAGCTTATTGATTGCCCACTCGCAGGCATCCTTCACGGAATCCATAGGCATCATATCCCTTAGCAAGATCGAGTCATGTTGGGAAACATTCTGTGTGTTCATGTGCACCTAGCTACCTGTAAATTTCATTCGGGGCACGGCTTCTTGGGCTTCTTGGGCTTCGGGTTCGGGTTTTCGCCACGGTCTGTCTTGCCAAAGGACGGCAAGAAGAAACCAGATCCATCTACCTTCCCCTTACCCTTTCCACCACCCATTCCCAAGCAGCCAACAGCTTTGGCTTCCGTAGGACTTTCTGGTCCACCATAAGAAGTGCCAATTAGCATGTTCTCGAGATTGGAACCACCCAGCAAAGCCGTGGCAGCCTGGAGGTGTTGGGGGCTATTGCGCGAGATACGTGACTGGCTGGGGGAAGTGCGGGCCTCAATTCGCGATTTTCGGGCTATGTTCATCTACACATACTTAATAAGTTGTGGGTATACTGCCCTCACCATGATCGGGGGGTATACAAAGGGACAAGGGGTTCTATACAATGTAAATAACAAAATCCAAGGAGGCATATACCCAACTATAGGCCCTGTAAAAATTAAACCCTAAACTAAACCCACTCATCCAATTGAAGTGGGGTCTACACGAACCGACTGCCTGGCTGCCGTTCTCGATCTCTGCACTCAACTCCGCCGATAACACATCCTCAGTGATGCCCTCGTCCGTGTGGCTAATGTCCAGGAGGACCTTACATGGGACAGCATGGGGATCGGGTAGGTTCGATTGGCAAGAAATGGAGTTTTGGAGGTCTGTTAGATGATTTGCCATATAATAACAAATTACATGTGCGAGGAACATGGTAGAGGGTTGCGTCCGGGTCGTCCGGTACGTCAGGATGCGGTCGGTGCGCTCCTGCTCGTTGTTTTGCACCCACGATAGCCGTCACGAGCGACTCGTTGCCACCGTACATGCCCAAGAGTTGAGATCGAGATCTCCAGCCTATAGTGTCCATTTGAATCGAAACCTTATTCAGTCTATATTTGCGAATCTCAAAGTGCCGCTTAGGCGAAGGCCCATCTTCTTCTTGTCCCTGCCCCGATCCATCCTCGTGCGCCGCTGGGTGATACTCAGCCTGCATGGGGCCAGCAGGAGAATCTTTACGGGGATTGCGGAATTGTTTCGGGGCAGCCAGCTTAACTTCTGCATTTGGATACATCTTCATCTGAGTATGGGGAGCCAAGCAGGCAAGCGGAACCGACACATGGGCTATTCTAGGATAGTGTTCTTTTTAGGTTTGGGGCCTACAGGTTTTGGAAGTTTTGGAGCCAGGGGCCTGCTGAGGGCTTAGTCTCCATTGCAAGGGCGGAGGACCTAGGGGTTAGTGGATGAGTTGTTCAAGGTTTGTGCCATTTGATGTTACACCATATCCTGATGTGAACCTATATAACCCTCCACAAGTTCCCATGGGGCCTGAACTATGTAGAAAAAGAATGCTTTTGCAATCGTTTGCATAACCCCGGTCCCATCTCGTAATAATTCTGAATTCGTATACCTCTCCCAACACCCTATATAACCCTAAACCGCATTATATATGTATAAAGCCTGGCACCCTAAACCTATAAACACTATGTATATAGCCATATAGATATACATATGTGTATATATATATATACGTATATATATATATGTATATAAACCATAAACCCTTAACCACCTCATGCCCTCACCACCCCAAAACGTATGTATATATATATATGTATATAAACCATAAACCCTTAACCACCTCATGCCCTCACAACCCCAAAACCTCAACCAGTCCTCCCAAACTCCTTCCCACTCTGCAACCACTTGCGGAAAAGCGCAGTCTTTGCGGCACGGCAATTGCTTGCCACGGCTTTGGCCCACAACGTCGAAACCTCCGGCGGCACGTTTGCCAGCTTCTGCCCCGAAATCATCCTGCAAACAGGTTACACGAGAGATGATCATGCCATTCACACAGGGACAGGGTGCGTGTGCGCCTCTTAAAGTCCACGTAGAGCGCCTGGCGCTCATTGTAGCCAGTAGGCACAACTGCTTCCTCATTCACATGTGAAAGAATGTTCTCAGATTCACATGGCATGCAACTGCACATCATACATATGCCACCGTATATAGCCAGAGCACGGAGGTGTTTGACACTTTCAGACTTGCAACCTCTTGCTGGAGGGCGTGGCTGTCATCCTGAATGATCGTCTTGTCAACAGGAGCTCGCGTGCCAGCAGTCTTGGCAGCTGCTGCCTTCTCCAGTGCTGCGTTTGCAGGGGGGGTGGGTGGCGGTGCCGGTGTTGCCTTTGCAAGTGCAGGCGTTGTTGCCTTTGTAGCGGTGGGCTTCTGGGGCAATTTGCCTGCAGAGGAGCTGGCTGGGGCAGGTGCGCTTGGTGCGCTGGGAGTTTCTCTAGGAATCTCGCCCGTGGTCGCTTGCGGCGGGGAGGTCTTGGGAACTGCCGCTGGAATCAGCAGATTGCTCGGGTTCGGGGTAAGACTCATGCAACCTGCAGGGTGCTGAACCAGAACCAGCGGGATGTCGGAAGATGAGGATGCCGGAGCGTCCGTGGCAGCCGCATTTTTGTTCATGAGGTTCTTGGCCTTCTGTGCTATAGATAGCATGGCTGCAGATGGGGTTGTTGGGCAGTTGACTGGGGGCCGGACGGGGCTTGCTGCCATTGGCTGCGTGGGGCTTGGGCAGGTGGTGCTGGCATCGCTCATGATGTCCCCTGCAGCCGTCTTCTTGCCTGGTGGCGGGGTATACATCATCTTAGTCTGGGAAGGCGTAGTGCCCATGTCAAGCTTGCAAGGCTTGATCTCATTAGCAGGCTTCTGCAGCTCGTTGGCACGGGCTTTGGCCTTCTTCTGGTCCAGCTCGTGGGAAAGAATTTCCCGCTTGCAGCTTCTTGGCGGCGGGGTCTCCGCCACATCTCCAAGCAGCAGAGAATCTTGAGTGTTCGAGCGGTGATACGACGCAGCAGATGTTGCCAGCCTTTCTTGCCACACAGCCAGAACAAACCTAATGGAATCAGTCATGCAGTTGCGTGGCCACAATCTCTCGTGTCAAGATCTTTTGCGTGAAGCCCAGACTGGAACCCAAGCTATAATCCAATTCCCAAACCTTCTACCCGCAAATCCCGGAATCCTATACATACATACATACATACATATATATATATATGTAAAACCCTATAAACCCTATATATAAGCACCATAAACCCTAACACAAATCAAACATGGAACTAAAGCAACCCCAGCCCCTTCCAAGTTTAGGTTAGTGGCGAGGGCGCTTCCAGACTGGAAGCCAAAGAAAGCGAAGATGTCGATCTTCCAGGCGCCTGATGAGGCTTCCATTGAGGGTTTTGGCTCGCTTAACATAGGGCATAGGTTTAGGGTTTATATATAGGGATTACAGGGTGAAAGGTTTAAAGGGCACCAATAGGGGTGACGCATAGTGATTTTCCCACATCGTTGTTCCCAAACGTAGCTGCAGTGCAAAATATTGCACGCGCCTGGCCTAAACAACCCTATAAAGCCTACATAAACCCTATATAACCCCTAAAGCCTGAACCCCAAACCATGGAGACCGCCACGTAACATGTATAAGTCTGTGTTGGGTCCGGGCCTTCCCTGGTAAAGCACCTGGGTACTTCGCGAAGTAAGCAATGCACCGTTGTCTCAAGGTTTGCCTCTCCTGCAATCATGTTGGGGGTATGATAATGTTTGGGCCTTGGGGCAACATCATTGGCATGCAGATTTATTTGCGCACACAATGTCCTCACCGGATGCGTCAGCACCCATAGTCATGGCAGGCAGCAGGTAGCAAACGATGCAGGCAGAAAGCAGGCTTCACTTGAAAGCCAAAACAGACAAGTGCAATTGACACGCACGGCATAGGTTGGACTGCTTTTATGATCATGCGATGCCCACAAGCACTGCGTGTGGCTGACAGGGTCCGCATGGCAACTGCTAAACACGCGACATACATCCGACAATAACATCCGACATATATCCGACAAGTATCCGACAGATATCCGACAATTATCCGACAAATGCGTCAGATTATCCGACATCTATCCGACGTCAGATCATCCGACATTCCGTCAGATTGTCCGACAGCATTCGGGCCTTCGCGACCCTTCGAACAAAAGGTGTTTTGAAGACCCCACTATCCGACAGGATTGCGGTACGTCGCGCCCCTTCAAATATAAGTAGTTTTGAAAGCCCCAACATATCCGACAAAGATATCTGACAAGTCATATCCGACAGGTTTCGTCAGATCATCCGACAGAATCGTCAGATCATCCGACAGGCCGTCAGATCATCCGACAGCTATCCGACAGCTATCCGACACTTATCCGACAGCTATCCGACAGCTATCCGACAACCATCCGACAAGATCCGACAAGATCCGACAGCATTCAGCATTAAATCCTTTGGGTATTGTCCTTGCCCTGCAATAATTTTAGGTATAGATGGGGCCACATGTACCTATATGCTATATTGTCCAATTGTCATAAAATGAGGGCAATACCCAAAGATATTTACACCACACACACACACACACACGCAGTGCATATTTGCAAACTCATCTTGTCTTTCATGACGTCGGGCAGCTTGCCATATTCAGACAGCTGTTGCATCAATTACGCACAGAAGAACCAGCAGCAGTGTCTAATTTTCTGAACAATCCTATACAATATACAAGCTGGACATAAAATCTTTTGGGAGTGCATGGTCATGACTACAGGGTCGGGCACAGTTTGGGTTCTTTATGGGCTTTGCATGGGACCATTGGGAGTCCAAGCAAATGCTTGAGTACCTGCTGCAAACCATGGTTTTGCGTGCGAAGAACCATCACAGGCCAACTGGACCCCATATCACGCTGGTAAAATTTCAGGGTGCCTGCACTTGTAGGATCTCTTTGGCCCATGCTGGAAACGACTGTGCATGGGCTGCACAAACTAATTACGGAAGGGCCCGCTTTCCAGCCGCCTTGTTTGCCAACGCGCGGAGGAGCCAATCTTCAACTTCGTCGAGCCTTTCCAGGCCAGGGTGGGATGCAAAAGAGCAAGGCAGAAACGGTAACTAATTGTGCTGGGTCGCTTGGCATCTGTCCACATGTCGCCAGATTCATCAAGCACAGTTTCTCGTTGAGGGCAACGGTTCGCATAGAGGAGGAAGTTCTCACAGACCTTCATGGGGTTTGCTATAGATAAGATGCACATCACGTAAATCCACCCCAAAGAGGGCCATGCGCTGTATGCATGACAACTTTGGGTAAGATCAGCCACGTGGGTTTTGCAGAGACAAAGCCCTACCCTCCCAAATAAAACCATTGCCCTAAGTATAGGTTGCATGAGTACTGTCCCCACCCTGTATAGTATATGTATAGGGGTTATGCATATATCGGAATCTTAACATCTCTATACATATCTATTATGGAAAGCATCTGCTATACAGAGTTGGGGGCCAGTATTCATGAATACCCTTATATAAACCTTATCTGGACAGACTTACTCTGACCTGGCGGCCAAATGCTCTTGGATAGACCTGGCTTTGTTTTAAAAAGCGTGTCCCCGAGTATCTCCATCGACCATTTGCATCCATCTTCCGAACTGTGGTTTTAGAAACCGGAACATGTCCTCGAACCAATTTTCTGTAGAGATATCTGATGAAGCCGTCCGAGGATAGAAGCTTGACAGGCTTAGCAGAAAGGGCCCCAAACATGCCCAATGATGTTGTCTGCTTCACACAGCGTCGCGCTGTGAGGAACTCACGAAGACGCGGATGAAGGTCTATCTTGGCTGCAGACAGCGTGGCTGCAAATGACAATCGGGGGTTTTCTGCGGGAAGGTTCAGGTTTGAATCGGTATATGATGTAGTACTAGTACTAGTGTAGGTGTAGTAGTAGTAGTCGTAGTAGTAGTAGTAGTAGTAGTAGTAGTAGTAGAGGTAGTAGTAGTAGTAGTAGTTGTTGTTGTTGTTGTAGCAGAGTTGTATAGTATAGTATAGTATAGTATATAGTATAGTATAGTATATAGTATATAGTATATAGTATATAGTATAGAGTATAGTATAGTATAGTATATAGTATATAGTATATAGTATATAGTATGTAGTATAGTATAGTAGTAGAAGTAGTAATAGAAGAAGAAGAAGAAGTAGTAGTAGTAGTAGTAGTGGTAGTGGTGGTGGTGGTGGTGGTGGTGGTGGTGGTGGTGGCAGTAGTAGTAGTAGTAGTAGTAGTAGTAGTAGCTATATAGTATATATAACTATATAGTATATTTAGTAGTAGTAGTAGAAGAAGAAGAAGGCCCCTCAACTCACCCCACCCCAGCCAACCCCAGCCACAACTACAACCCCAAACCCATCTCTCCACAGACTGTTCCAATTCTGATTAAATGTCCGTCAACTTTTTGCGGCGGCGCTTGGTCATATAGGGGACCATGCCTTGGGGCCGTTTAATTCCAAAAGCTTTGCCCTCCATCACGGCTGGGGCATCGCCGTTGAAATTCGGCTGTCTGGAGGGGACGGCCAGTTGGTGCCTTATTGCCCTAACCCTGCGGCAGGGGAATGGGATAAGACGCTGTACGCTGGACACCATACCCATGAGATCTGGGCATGGGCCCGTTTGTCAATTCCCACATCCCGCAGCTTCCAGGCACGAAATGTGAGACCCTGCTCCCAGTGAGCTTCAGACCGAAGTCTTAGTAGTCTCGCCCAGCTGCTCCCGGTCGGGCCAAGCAAGTCACGCATGCCATCTAGTAGTAGTAGTAGTAGTAGTTAGTAGTAGTAGTAGTAGTAGAGTAGTAGTAGTAGAGTAGTAGTAGTAGTAGTAGTAGTAGTAGTAGTATGTAATAAAAAAAGTAACATAGTATAATACCCGAGTACTGGCAGCAATAGCAATTAACAGAATAAGAATATGTAGGAGTTGGGTGAAGCGGGGTTTTGCTAGATTCAAGGACCGCATCCACCGTGGAAGTATAGAAATCATAGTGGTAGTGGTGGATTTGGAAGATGTGTTATAACCCCTATACTCCATAGCTTTACCTGACAGCCCAGAAGCAAGGGAGGTGAGCGGATTCTCCACCATAAACGGTGCTCCCACATGGAGCGCCACCATGAGAAGCAATGTAACCTGATTAGAGCACTTCGTGCTACAGATGCCCTATAAAAGCCTAGACCCTAAACCCCATAGTTGAAAGAATGCGCACAGAAGAAGATTCCATATAGCATTGCCATGATGGAATGCCAGGCAGAACGATTCCCATGCTTGAAAAGATACTGTCATGCATGAGACAAGAAGCACGGCTAACCATCAAGTTAGCTTGGCGCACATAGTCTCGGTTCCTTAGGGGTCAGGGTTTATAATCAGGGGAAGGATTCATAACCACACACCCATGATGAAATAACGCAAAGACTACATCTATTCATGAAAGCTGCAAATTGCCCAGCGGATTGAATTGTGATCGCCCGGAAGTGGCAACTGCAGGGTTTGGAGGTTTGCTATAGGAGGGGAGGGCCTTAAGTTGAATGCCCACGCAGCAATGCTGGGGTATACGTTCTATACAAAATGTATATATATGTATATGCAAGGTTTATCTAGGGCAATGTGCAGGCATTGAAAGGTTTCGGTCTCCTTGAGGGCGTGGTTTGGCATTTAGGTTTAGGGGTATATACTATATAGGGCTCCTACGACTATTTGGGGATTTCTGCGGAAAGGTTTGGGCTTTGGGGCCTAGGGTTCGAGGGTCCAAGAGCCTTCGGATATACGTAAGGATTATGTAGGGCAATGCGTGGCCATGGGGGAAGATTTGTGTTTCGCCTTATAAAAGCAAGGTTTGGAAATGCGCTACGGGGGCCTGTAGAGCACAAAGGAGCGTGATAGTATCAGGTTCGAGGACAGGTCGGATTTAAAGGTAAGGCAAGGCGCCATTGAGTCGAGTCCAGGAGCTGCAAACAACACCTGCAGAAATGAGAGACCCTGGACCCGTGCACAGCACAGCCCACAACGATCTCACAAATCCTTTCGGCGTATTGATGTCCTCAGAGTGCAACATCTCAGGTTACGCTTATCCATGCAGCGCTTCAATGCGGAAGCCATGGACATGCAAGGACTGCATGGATTGTATAATTCTTGCAAGAAACATCTCCAGTGCTCCGCGTCAAGTCCAGGGCAATAGATCTTTGCCCTCGAAGCTTGAAAGCTTTGCTGATGGCAGCTTGCCCCGCAGAGAGGTCTACATTGATGAACTTGCCATCCATGCGGTATGCCTAGCAAAAGCTTGCAACGTGTATCCATACTTCAATGGCTGTCTGCGCTACATGAAGTGCAATGTTTGCCAGGACACAGAGCACAGCAAACCCATGATGAAGAAGAGGCGGGCTGGCACATCTCCAGGTCGGGAAGTCCGATTGAACTGCCGTGGCACGCTGGGGAATCTGTGTGCAAATCCTCGGGCAATGGCCATGACCTTATCTCTGCACACAAGCAGCGTGAGAATTGCACACGAGTCCTTGATCATTGCACTTGCCAAATAAGTTTATCGCCGCTGCAGTGCCATGATGTACCGCTGCTCCACTAAATGCAGACACAGGTTGGGCAGAAGACTTCTGGCCAGAAAATGCGGCATGCCACGAGCTGAGCGCATTCCGTTGGCAAGCTTGCACGCAAGCTGGCAAATCTGTACGCATGCAGCAATTGGTATCAGGCAGCTGACCCACATTTTTTGGCGTTCGAAATGCTGAAATCCCTCGGTGCAATCGTGACAAGAAAGGCGCAGGCCCTGTGCGTGCGCACACTTCAAGCTGGCAAACCAGCAAGGTGCAAAAGTTCAAAGCTGCAGGGGCTGCAAAACAAAAGTTTGGGTTGCCCAAGTGCCGTGGTGTGCATACACACCCAAAATCAGCACAATACAGCAAGCAGCATGTTGCCCAAACCCGCTGAAACATGGTGCTTGAAACTTGGAACATTTACTCTAAGCTATCCCTGCGGAAACCCCGGGTTTGCTTAATACTCTTCAGCAACTGCACGCTGGCGCGGGGCCCTGAATTTGCCCACATGCTGTTTTGGCACCCAATTGTGCTTGACAAAGAATTGTGCAATTGCGCGCGCGCTGCTGGGCTGCTGCGAGCGGAAGGTTTCTTGCTAGGGCCGCTCTGTGCGCACTACTGTAGATATTGTTGTATCGAAAGTGTGAGGGCGGCTCCGTTCGCTCACTGGCTGGCAACCTGAGGAGCGTCTCGTCATCCACATCACTGTATTCGGCTTCCGGCTCCTCTTCCTCTTCCTCCGCATCTTCCTGCAGATTCTTGCCCTTTGCCACATATCCTTCCTCCATGTCCTCCTCAGGACCTTCTTCGATCTCGTGTACCGCTGCCTCCTCCTGCGCAGAACTCTTTGCCTTCTTGCCTCTCTTGCCTTCAATGGGGCGCGATGGCTCCATGTCATCCTGATCGCTTGCTTCGTGCTCGTCCGAAGTCTTGGACCGAGAGGCTTTCGACGTTCTCACTACAGCTCCTTTCTTTGCAGTCTTCTTGACCGGTTGCTCCTCCTCTGCCTGCTCCATTGCCTTTGTTTTCTTTTTGCTGGGTTTCGAGCCTGTCTGCTCCTCCTGCTCCCTTTCGGCAACCTTCAACCGATAGCCTATATAACCTTATAAAACCCTAAAACCATAAATCCTATATAACATTATAACCCCGTAAGCCCTAAACCCAAAACCCTAACCTTAAAAGCTATATGAGCATAAACCCTATATTATACAAATCCTAAACTCTATACAAACCCCAACCCCTATAGTACACGCCTCGCCTCATCATCATTTTCATCTGCATTTTTCTTCTTCTTTGTCACTTTGCTTGCTGGTGAAATCTCGTCGACATTCTTCGTGCTTCCTTTGCGCTTTCTTGGCATGTCCTGCTCCTGCTCCTCCTGCTCCTCTCCTTCATTTGCTTCTGCGACCTTCTTTTTTTTGCAGGCCCTTTGCTATCCGTTAGCATTCCCTCGTTCTCTGGCTCCTTTCTCATTGCATTGCCTCCCTTTTTTCGCACATCCTCTTCCGAAGGATAGTCATACCCCTCGCGCCAAATCTTCCATTCCCGCTCCCAGTCATCCCAATTCGCGGCGGCCCACGCCTCGCGTTTCGCAATTGTTTCTTTCTTGTCTTCTGCGCATGCTGCTGTGTTTTTGTTGTCCTTCTCCTCTCCTCCCTTGCTGTGCTTACCTGACCCTGTCATTTTGATCTCTTGTCTTGATGAAGCACTGCTGCCCCCTCCTTTCTTCGTCGATGCGCCTGCGTCTTGCCTGCACATGTCCCAAAGGGTCCTAAGTACTCATATGGGGAATACTTACCCAAACCATAAGGGAAATTACTACTACAGAAACCATACTTTGTACCATATGGGTACTTTGGACCCTTTGGGTGTATGAATTGCAATAGGGAGCAATTGCAGATTTGTCGTTTCCCTCATTTGCTCTATGCACGAGAACAGGTTTGAGGTTGCAATCGTTTCGCGACAGCCTAGATTATTTCATTCATCATTCGTGTATGGTGCCTCTGCCCTCCACTGTTTCGAGCACATTCTTTTTACGCACACATGGAACTATATAGGACAGCGCTGCCTGGCCTAGCTTTGAAAACTTTCGGGGCTTCCGTCTGCTCGTCCTCCTCATCCTCCTGATTGTCATCCATCTTCTTCGGGGCACACTTGGACTTTCTTGCCCCATCCTTGGCTGCTGTTGCTTGCGTCGTTGTTGCCTCCCTTTCTTGCTCCTTCAGGCACATGGCCTCCATAGAATCTAGCATTTCTTCATCCTCCTCATCCTCATCATCCTCCTGTGCCTTTCTTGCTTTCTTTTTTTTTGGCTTGCAGTGCATAAACAGGGGGCTCAGCTGCTGCAGCTTCAGCAGCTACAATATCTTTCAAGATAGGAGGGGCTGGCAGCGGGTACTTCGAGGATTTCACCTCACTTCTCAAATCAGTCTGCCATCTACATATGTACTGCATGAGTGAAGTGCAGAAGACTGAAACGCAAAGCACTTCATTTCTCAGGTCGCTGCAACCCTATCTGCCGGCGCAGCTGGGGCGGAAGGACCGTTATCGCTTCCCGAACTGTCCTGCCATGCAAGCGCTTGCACCATGCGTGGACAAAACTGCAGATGTCATACATGCACATGATCCATTGATTGCAGGAGAAGCTGCGCTACAGCTGAATGTGACCGTGCTCATGACACATCCTATAAGGGATATGATGCATGCCAGTGCGACCTTCGAAGTCACAAGCGATGCCAGTGTAGGACCCTGGGGACCAGCGTCATGCAATAATCGAACCATGATGGATTTTCCTAAGCTCTATGCGTAGCAGCTTCTTGCAGAAAGGAGTCCAAAGCAGGCCTCTCTGCCTCTTTCACCTGTAGCAATACATGTAGAAATGGCTTTCACATCCGGTGGAAAGCTTTGATTGCATCCCACCTCTTTTGCGAGCGTCTCGTTCACACCGGTTGAGGGGGCATCCTGCTTGCCAAGGAAGACTGCGTGATTTATTGGGTTTGGTTCATGCATGGGGCCTTGCGCAGATGGCTTGCCAGGGAAGGCCTTTTTCGGTGCGCATCCTGCAAGCATGAATGAAGTACATGCAAAATTGCATAGATTTACAGCATGCGCGAGGGCGAAATCCCAACCCCTGTACAAACGTAGGTCTTATGCCTGACTAGGCCGAAACTTTCCCCTAACACTGAATCCGTGACCCTCATAAATCAACCTATTCAAATTCACACAAACCCCACACACAATTGTGCCTCCTGCGAAAGCCTATCTTCCGAAGGAATCTTCTGCAGCTCCTGCAGGCGCTCGAGGCATGCAAATGCCATGAAGCATCCTACTCTTACGTACACGACTGTCCTGCGAACTGCTTGGCACTGAACTCGGCGCCGGCGAATCCTGCACACCCACACGTGATTGACACTCTTCCATGCGAAGCTACATGCATGTAAAGTCAACTGCACGCTGGCCTTCACGAAGGAAAACTTCTGCTTTGCCCTTGCCAGCATAAGTTGAATAATGTCGGACTGGGGATCGTCTTCCAACATCATCTGAATCATCCTTTTCTCATCCTCGGATATGCCCTTCTTGTCCGCCTCATTCTCTGCTGGCCTTGCCTGTTCATTCTGAACCATGGCTGCTGCGGCAGCCGATGCCGCTGCCGGGGTCTCAACTTCATCCATGCGAAGCTGGCGGCGAACAGTGCTCGGGGGACTGGGAAGAGCCTCACCCGTACAGCACGCATGCAAAAGAATAAGCATGGTCCATGCAAATATATGCAAATGCGTCTACATGCTTCTCCCCCTGGGTGCAACAATATTTGCCAACAAGTAGCAGGTTCCACTTGCGTTTCCGCATTGGATGGATCATCCAGACCACGAAAGCCGGATTCGCGAAGGGGAGGAGCACTGGATTCTGCAATCTCACGCTCTCTTTCTTTCGCAAGCTCCTGCGATCATGAATCTATACATGGTCAAGAAAAGATCTATGTGCCAACTGCGCGCAGCAAAAAGTGTGTCCTTCTCAGCTTCTGCAAGCCACTCCTCAAAAAGAAGTAGTTCTTCTTGAGGTGCGCCGCCCTCAAGTCCCCACTGCTCCGGTTTCACACCCACGGACGAGCAGAACTCAGGAAACCAAGGATGTTGTTTCATATTCTGGACCGCCCGTACAGCATCATCATGCTGCTTTTGCTGGCTCTTGCAGAACTCCTTGAAATCTCTAGCATCCTCGTACACCCGGTCGATGTACGTGAAGGGCTCCTGAGATACAAAAATGCAAGCGCAAACTACTCAAGATCCATACATAGCAAGACTCAATTTATGCTGGCAAGGTGGCGTGCGCACCCCTCACCGCGTCACGATACTGCTGACACATCGGATGCTGCTTGCACTCCTGCGTGGGCACAGGCTGGGCAACAAGGGTTCACAACCATGCATGTACCAAATGCGCACAGTGCAAAACAAAGAAGGTCCTTCAGAAGCTCCCACACAGGAACTGCCATCTCAGCCTGATGACGCGAACATTCATATGAGACATGCAACTTGCGTGCCATGCCAATTTAAAAAACAAGCCTGCTTCGCAGCGACGCTGGCATCATGTGACGTGGCCATCTCTACGACAGATTCTTCTGAATCGCTGCTATCAACACATTGCCACACCTCCAAGTCCCTCGAACATCCTGGTTTGATGCTAATGTTCCTTGCATCTATGTCATCCTGTAGCTCTTTTTTGCATTTGGGCCCATCTGCTGCGGGCAATCGTTGTTTGCGCTTGGATGGCCGAGCTCTGCGTGGATTGTGCTTCAGCACTTGCTGCAGCGCCAAAGCTGCCTGGCACCATGCATGCAGCGCAGAAAAAACTGAATTTTTTTGCTGTGATTTCACCGCAGCCTCAGTCATTGTCTTCCGGGAAAGGCTCTTTCTCCAGTAACAACGAGTGTAGCTCAGAAGGGAGAACAACACATCTGTTTCCTTAATGGCACGCACAAGTGAATGGGGCCACCTTGAACCCACCATCACGCGACAATACGTACAAACCAAACACACACTCTCTTTCGACAAGTCACATCTTTGGCCCACTTCTTTTTATCTTTTTCATATCGCGCCTGAGAGAATTGGAAATCAACTTTGCGATCCATCTCCATGAAAATTTCCTGCAATGTGCGCAAGCTGAAGTCTCCTCAGCTCAGAATTCTTCAGGTTGCATGCAAACAAAATCTTGCCTGCAAGCGTAAAGATATATATGTGCTGGAGAAGAGGCCTTCGGGAGAGATCGAATAAAGCGCCAGCATCAGCTGGAAATAAGTCATCATATCCGCGAAGGATATCGCACAAGGGTTGATTATCTGAGCGAACAACGTGTTGTCTGGTCTACTGGACCTGCTGCAATGCGTAAAGGCTGAAGTCGGTAGATGAACCCGCAAGGCACCTCAGATGGCAGCAACTCCCGAAATGATATTGTCGTGCGTTTCTGCCCATGCCTTTCATATCATAGATTCTTAGCCAAAGTGCTGGGCACGGCATCCTTGTCGAAGCTTGCCATACCCAAGTGCTGAGCAGCTACGCATAGATTTTCCAGGGAAGGCTTTGGCTTTGCTAGCAGAATGGCCTTGCAAGCCTCCTACTTAGGAATATTGAGGGAAGGTTTTAGCTTTGGAGGCTATACATTTGCGATCCCATTCTGGTGCTTCGGGGGCTTCGGGGTAGGGTTCTGACGTGAAACTTGAATTTCGGGCTTTTTCAGGGATCCATACTTGTGGCACTGTGAGCCAGAGGCATTAAAGCATTTCAAGCTGTCACCATGAACTTTCGAAACTGCCACTTCAAGCGCTCCTCTGCTCTGGGAGCCACGAGGCATCCAGTCCCATTGGCCACAGAAGATGCGGCTTCTGAACGTTTGATTTCCCCAGCAATTTTGGTACATGGCAAGGGCCCATCTAGCTGTCAACGCGTCATGGAATAAACCTTTCAGTATGATGCCCTGCAGGGTTAAGTCATGCAATATGAGTGATTGATCTTTGGAGTCTTGGAGATCGATCCTTCGGGTCTTCGAGCCCGACCCTTCGGGTCTTCGAGGCTTCGGGGAGATATTTCCTAAAGCCCCGACCCTTCACCAGCAAAGCCTAAGGACAAAGTCGTAGCCCACAAAGCCCAGGTCGTAGCCCAGACAACCCCAAGATCCTTAGGGCATTAATAATTCTCTGTTTTTCGCTCATATAAATAAGTAACAAAAAATCATGATTTAATATAATTAATTAAATCATCATTTTATACAGCATTTGGCATAATCACTTTGTATTCATTCATATCGTATTTGGGAGCTCCGCGCTTCTTT
>CAJNIZ010004592.1:90784-118350 GCA_905231905.1 Symbiodinium pilosum | reverse complement strand
GGCGCAACATGCGGAACGATTTTGCTTACGGAAGCTGTTTACTGCCACTTGCTAAAGGGTTCCCCTAGAGGGTTTTGATCTCTGCTCAGTTGGCTAGCACGCGCAAGCAAAGTCGCGAGATAGATCGAAATTGACCGAGGAGTTGGCATCCTGTTGACAGGTGGGCACTGCTCCGTTCGGCTTGGCATCCCTAACCCAACCACCCAACCAACCAATCAACCAACAAACCAACCAAGACACACACACAACAAAGACATGCAACGATGCGGTGCTGCGGAGGCAAGGAACCTACCGAAAACAAGAGGAGGCAAATACCAGCTCTATCTAGTATCCAGGGAATCTAGGGGCTCAGACTCTACACCCCGGACCTCGCAGCTTTGGCTGGGATGTCTTCGGAGTTGCTCATGCAGCTCCGACGTTTGCATCCTACGAAACCCTCAAGGCACTAGACCTTCACAAGTGCCAAGCACAAAACATCTAAGATACCTTCTAGGATCTTAATGAACCTTTGTAATCAATTGTGCAATAGGTACGTACAAGGTCTATGCCCTTGTTGTATGGTCCACACTGTTACCTGCACTGAGTGCTGCTGCTGAACCCTAGCATATCATCGACAGCATCGGTATCCTTGCTCTGAATATGACACCGTCGTTACCCGTCTCACCAGCCGGTCTTATTGCAGTGTGCAGACAATGCAACATCAAAGGGACCCTGGCCCCCAAACATCCTATGGCAATGCATTTCCCAAGGATTGAAAGTGACTGAGAGATCGGCAAACGAGCGGAGGTTCCTCCGGTTTCCGTCGCTGCCATGGCCTGGCGCAGGCAGTGGTTGTGGGGGATTGGTAACTTTAGTGACTACAGTGGGGTTTGGGGGGTGAGGTTTTAGGCATAAGTTCCAGGATAAGGGTTTGATTGGGGATCACAGCCTAGGGATTGCGCATTCATGTGTTCTGAAGCAGCCATCGTGGCTTTTATTACAGATCCGCTAAAAAAAGGCGAGTCACGCAAGCTGCCTTGACAAGGTTCTCTGCACCAAAACACGTGATTTTGCAGTATACGGCATGGATATAATGGATCAAAGAAGTTTGAGCTAGACGCCCTCTCCGAAAGATGTTCCATCCTTCTGCGGGATCCTCTCTCTACAGCCCATCTTAAGCATCAAAAGCGGTGAATCCACTAAGTTCAGCTGGACACCTGTGCCTCAGCCGCCGGGCTCAAGTACGGTGCAGCGTGCCCCTGAGCAATATCGGCTGAGCGCGGATCTGGCAACGAAGTGCGACCGGAGTGGCTGGAGGCTTTCAGGGCTTGATCCCACGTGACATACGTATCTCCTGGCAGTGGCCTTTTTTCATGAGCTAGATATCTCGATATCTTCATCAAGCCCTCAGCTGACAACCTCTGGATGATTTTCTATTGTCCTAACTTGAAAACTGAACCCCAGCACCAGAGACTTGACGCACCAAAGCCTGCACCCATCCTCCGCTTTTTGGTCTCTTGGCGGAGAAAATCGCTGACGTGGTGAAACACTAATCATGTGACAAGCCGAGAACCAGTAGCAGTTGCACAGCAATCGGAACCGAAACACAACTTGACTGTAGAGGCATGTTGGAGTGGAGCAGGGCAGCATGTTCAGAAGAAGTCTCCGATTTCTCAACTTCCTTGTCGGAAGCTCTCTCCTCCCGAGCTCTTCCTTTATACCGCCATCCCTCAACTCTTCTGCAGCTTCTGCGCATCTTAATCAAAAACGGGAAGTTTGGTCATGGAGCATTTGGCTGTGCAACCACGATCTGGCCACTGAATCCTGTTCCTTGATGACGCAGGAGTCCGGCTTTGACTCGTGCTACCGACATGACAACCGCCCCCGGCTGCAGCCAGGTGCTTTTTCATGGCTCTCGTTCCACTAATCTTTTCGCAAGGGCAATTGCCATGGTCTGCACCATGGGCATACATGCGGCACATGCCACCTCTCAGGTCGACTAGTCGAGAAAGCCTTGGATGATGAGCAAGTCTCACAGCCATCACGAACGGCCTGCCACTCGGGACCCGAAACCTCTTCTCGCACCAAGCCGAACACTAGCACTAGCATCGCTAGCATTCATAGCAAGAGGCTTCTGATGGTGTCCGTCGCCTTGGCAAAGCCAGGCGTGCAGCTGTTGAAAAGCTTCACATCTTATCATCTGGCGCGAGTCACTCCACATGCAACTATGCACTTCGTTCCACAGGCCGATTTGACTCGCTCTGAGGCTGGCGGCGTCCTCACCCTGGATGACGTCGGTCAGCTCTCCCTTCGTGTCCAAATCCTTGACCCTTGGCACCGTGCAACCATGCGCTACAGCATCTTGACACTTGAAACCTCGTGTGGTGCTGACTCGTGCTGATTGCCGTCCCAGATTGCTTCAATATTGCAAATAATGTTTTTGGAGGCAGGTCAATGCCTCCGGATACTTGTAGGAGATTTGCTGATCTTGCTGCGCTGAGCGGCCACATCATGAACTTTTGCGAGTAGCGCGCGACGATGGCGGCGACAGGCCTTTCAGTCATGCGTTGCTGCTTGCTCTTACATAAAGCTTCCCCGCTCACAACCATGTCTGGGAGCACGATCACAGGTCAGCAAATCTTGCATTCAACCGCTCCAATCACCACTAGGATGCCCTCACACAAACAATCCAAACCTGTCCATGCCCCAACACCCCAGCGCGCCGTACGAGCGCCACGATATCGCCAAACGCCTTTGGCGCCACAGCGCAAAGATCACACTCCGACACTGCGGTCAACTGGCCCACCTTAGGAGAAAAAAGAAAATGATCTCATTGACAGCTGCTGTATGCCACCATCATCAGTACCCAAGCTGAAGCAAATGCGAGACTTTAGAAGCCATCGGCAGCAGGAGCAGCTGCGCTGCCCACTAAACGAGCACGACGGAAGCAGAAGCAATCAACGTTCGAATGTAGCGATGGCATGCGTTTACCCTGGGCCACAACCACTCGACATGACACTCCACGACCTTCCATGACCACACGCTCAAGCTCCTAGAGTTCCAAACGAGAACACAAATCACTTGCAATCACACGTGCTTTCCCAACCTGGAATGTCAGGCCGGCCCTTGCTCTTCGTTGACAAAATTGACACAACTTCCCGGAAATCTGCGGGCAGATTCTGTTGGCTTCCTGTACTTGAGATGTCGAATTCTTGATGCAACTTGAAAAAGCAGCGTCTACAACAACGTCGTAGTGATCGGCTTTTCTTTGGAGCTTTTCAAAGTTCGGAGAAAAAACATGAGTCATGGGAACACGGCTGCCCGGTGAGATCTGGCACTACATCAGCAAAGGTGCGTGTACCCAGAATGGGGTCCACATCACCGGCTCTCCGATCCAGTCCTGCACAATGTCATCCAGCTGCCAGCAGCTTGCAGCTTACAGTCAGCGGCATGTCCTCGCCCTTGTCCACGACTTCCACGCGCGCGTTTGGAGTGTCTGCATCCCTCGACATCAGCATGGGCATTTTGAAGAAGCGCAGTGTCGAAAGGTGCTGGAGGCACAGGATATTAAATCGCTTTAGAGATGGATTCCTGGAATGGGAAGCAAACATTGCTCAAGTTTCTGTTTTTTTTGTGCGTGTGGGTGCAAGGTGAACTCCAACTTGCAGATGTATGGAATTGTGGCCCTCAAGGCCAGGGCAGAGGAGGTGGCAGTTTACAGAATGACGGGGTGACAATTTCGAACTAAAGCCTTGGGCCCCGCCTGCCACTAGCTCAGCTGAAGGTGCAGACCCACAGGAACAACAATGGGCTGCCAGAACTCCTGTACACGATGCAGGCCTGACATATTGCATCCGGCCAGCGGCGATGAAGTACAGGTAGCTGCCTTCCTGATTCGGTAGAAACTGCCTCAGGCACAGAAGAGCACGCAGCTACAGTATGTACAAGTAGATCATTGCAGATCTAGCCTAATCAGCTAAACCTAGCTGTTGCGCATGGGGAGGTTTTAGGCACCAGCAAAGCTTTTTATCTGATGGCTTCAGACAAGCGACGTGTCCCCTCGAGCCAGCTGGAAACGTTGCACGGCCTCTTTGGCTAGGCGTTGCACTGTGATTACCTGAGCTTCATGAACAGGAACTCCAGTGCACAGCCAGCTCGAAGAGCAGAAACTCGTGAGAAAAGATTGAGGCCACGGCGGAGAAGCTGTTCAGAAAAGCAAAAAGAGGATGAACCATCATGTGCGGCATGTTCATGGCCTGAATATCTCGGCCAGTCTGACAGCTGCCAAGCCTGGACGTCGGCGAAAACTAAGGCTCCAGCACACTGCAATTCTTCCATGAGACCTTCTGACAGCAATGATAAGACCTTGGAGTGGCAGCTGGACAACCCTGGACCAACCCATTTCAGGATTATCTGGCCATCACCTACAACGCGGCGGACGGATTCCCCAACCCGCCCATCTACCACCAAATCCAAGGCGCGAGCAGAGCCAGATTTACCCTGTAACCGCAAGCCTGGCCTCTGCCCGCAATTCGCTGCAACTGGTTTAAGCTACCCCGCAACTCCTCTAGCGCGAGCGGCCATGCTGCAGTGACCGACTTCAGTCCGGAATGGCACCACTAGAAAACGGTGAACCAACTTACCTACCTACCTACATACATACATATAGGACATTGACACCTGCCGCTATGCTATGCCAAGCCACCTTCACTTCCTTGGCTTGTGCGTTCAATCGTCAAGCAGGCAGCATGGTCTCTGATCAGGTAAGTAAGTCGCAATCACTTTCTACACCAGCAAGCGCTGCTCCTAGACATATCCCGTGACCCATCGTCAAGGCACCTGGACGGACATCTTCTTCTGCTGCTGGGAGTGCGCGTGCTCCACGAAGCGTTGGATGCGTGAAGCGAGCTCCATGGGGACATGGTTCCTGCCGGGACCGCAGGCAACACTTGTGCTCCCCTGCCTTTCTGACAGTCCGGCCATATTCTACAGGCCCATGTGCCTTCGCAGGAAGCGCCGCATCATCCAGAAGTCCTGCACTCATGCATCCAGCATCCAGAAGACATGAGGCCAAGCGGCACCCCAGCTTCGCAAGTTCTGACTGGCATCCTTGGCCGACTGCTCCGTCATGCTTCGTAGCTGCGCGAGCGACCCTCGAGAGCATTGAAAAGTGCAAGCCGCTTCTCTTCCACTAGCCTGCCTCTGAGTGCACAGAGAGTGCAGCATGCTGTTCCAAGTCAGATCGAAAGAGATGACACTTACGCCGGCTCAAATTGGCTTTCAGGCATAGTTTCATGAGCGAGTAGCACGTTGGTGCAGAACATGATTGATGCACAGCAAATCAGGACATGCCCTCTGTGACAATGCTCATGAAGGCTGATGCAGCAGCAAGCCTAGGATGCTCCCGACGACATAGGAAAAGCCAACGAGAGCAAAGACCTTGCATGCTTCCCATAGAAGGACTAAGCTGATCCTGGTAAAAATTTGTGACTAGTGTTGCTTAACAGCTCCCTGAAAAGGCAAGCACACTCGAGGCATCTCTGCAGGAATGCGCTTTGGGCGCTGCTTTTGCCAGAAACCTAGAACCTAGATTCCAGAAGTTCTTCGGAAACGAGTTGGCATCTCTAGCATCTGTCCTTGATTTTTTCGCAGTCCAGGCAAGTTGCCACGACAAAGATGGCAAATGTCTGCTCGACCTTGGCCAGCGCAAGCATGAGACAGATTCAGAGTATTGGCAACAGCAGGAGCAGCAACAGTTGACAGCATTTGCAGGAGTAGTCGCAGTAGTTATCGCTGTGGAATTATTGGTTGTGTTCTTGCTGTCAAAGCGATAGGAGGAGCTGCACCGGCGGCAGCAGCAGTATCAACAGCCAGGCTGTTGTCGTTGGGGCAGGGGTGATAGTAGCCCAGCCAGTAACACCAACACTAGTCATGCAAGACAAGCGCTGCCACTGCAAGAAGCGGCTGTCTACCTCCTAAAAAGATCACGGGATGCAATTCTACACAATCTCTTCCACTATTATCCCTGCGAGCCTCCCTGAGGTCCAGGAAGCCGCAAACAGAGACCGCAAGCGTCTTTGGCCATGCCAAGGAGCAATGTTTGCAGGCTGGACAGGAGGTTTGGAGGCTGGCGTAAATTGCCTCCAAAGGGCATATCATGAACCGCTGCGAAATCCATGGTGCACTTCAGATGCTATAAGAATCGCACGCAGTACCAAACTCGTCTGAATCGCGCGCTTGGTTGTGTGTCACTCAGCAAGAGAGCTCAGGGCCCAGACCGCCCTCAACCTAGACAGAATGGGCTTCCGCAGTCAGTCAAACCGGCATATTTCCCGTCTACTAAGCAGACATGATGAGATGAAGCCAAAGGTTCTTGACATGGCTATGCTGCAGAAGGACGTGATGGACCAGTGGAAGCTGGTCACGTAGCGAATATCCTCGGCGCGGCTAGTGCTCGTTGCAGATGCTTTAAGGGATCTGAACATGCGTAACAAAATGTTACATCCACTGTTGAGAACCCTCGTAAACGGTTAGGCTTAGGGGGTTCTGAATTGCTGCCCGCTAATTGTGTATTGTTGAGGGACCTCACAATGATCAGGATCCTTCATCAACTTAATCAGACTATGCATGACCACTGTCCCGCAATTGCGGGTAGCAGGCAAGGTCGCAAGTGTCAGCGATGCTTTTCGGCTCCCTAGACTCCAAGCAGCATAGACCCTTAAAAACTTGAAGCCCTAAATCCAAAACCCCTAAAGCCTTAACCCTAAAGCCCTAGACCCCTAAACCGTAAACCATGGTGTAGGAAGAGCTCACAAAACTCCCCCGAAATCTCGCACGAATCCTTGGCAGCTTCATGTCAAGACTCCCAGGGCTCCGTGAGCATGCCGCTGTCCTGGGTGCTCCAGCAGACCACGCGACCACAAAATGCAGTACAGTCTAAACTCCTAGTATTCCCCTGAATAACCCTTACAATACTCCCCTACAGTACATAATCCCCTACACAACCCCCTTTCAGAAGTTTAGGCTATAGCTCAAATGCACCAAAGCCTATACAAACCTATCCTACCGCATTGCTGCTGTCAACCAAAGGTTTGCACCCAAATTTGCCAGCAAGTCTCGACCCAGGCAGGGATGCCAGCATCGTGGAAGGCTATGGACAATGCGTACCAAACGCCTTTGCTGCAGACCAGGAACAAGCTCAAAGGAATTTCAAGGTCAAGGTCAGGTCAAAGCTTGGCTGTCGCACCCCTTTGCCAAAGGGTCCAGTTGGGAAAGGACCCCGAACACTTAAGACGACGCATATGACCACATCAACCAGCTCTCCCTGAAAAGATGAACAAACCTCTCCGCAGGTGCAGTGGCCTTGGGGTGACCTTGAAATGACTGGGTTGCTGTTAAGGAACTTAAATTAAGTTACTATATTGGGGACACCCTATTATTTACTATACATACCCATTATGGTAACTTAATTGAACCCTAAACCCTAACCCCATTATGGTAACTTAATTTAAGTTCCTTAACAGCAACCCAAATGATAAGCTGCCAGGCCACAGGCGATTAGGTGATTCAATGCCAGCCTCAGCTTCTGCAATATGCTGGGTTTAGGGTTTAGGGTTTAGGGTCTACACTCCTGATATCCCCCTTAATAATGGAGAATCAAATGGAAAAGAAATTGGAAAATGAAATGGAAACTGGGATTGTATAGGGGATTATAGGGGTTATAGTCTAAACTCCTAGTATCCCCCTTAATAACCCCTATAATAGTCCCATAAATTATCCCCTATATAACCCCCTTTAAGAAATTTAGACTATAGCTCATATGGGCATGTCCTGCTCTCTTCAGAGTAGCTGGAGAGCCTTGGGGCTCTCTCACTTCAGAACTGGGATTCGCCGAAGGGTTGCTACACCTTTCTCTACATCAGCGATGTACGAGAAGTAGCAGCTTTCCCAAGCTCATATTGCCGTTGCTTGCGTGGCAGGGAGATAACGCTTTGCCCACAATATGTTTGGCTTGCAATTCGTGCAGACCAGCAAGCGCTCCATGAGCGCAAAGTGCGAAGGATTGTAAAATCGGACAACCAAGGCAGCCAAAGAACAGTAGCAGAATCATCTTGGCCTCCAGTGACTGCAGTGACTCATGTGCCCAATTGCTTCTGCTCCGACCGAGAGGGGAGTATAACACATGACGGAAAGAATCTCTGTCTGCGGGCGTACACTGATGCACAGCACTACTCGATCATGCAAAAAGCCTTGCAGTTGCAATGCCCACCAGCTGCATTAAGCTATATGATATCTGCCGCATAACTGACAGTTCTGTGCAAAATAGGCGCGATGTTGGCCATGATGCTTGCCACTTCTGAGTCCAGATAATCGCTTATCTTCTCCATGACCTTCCATCAAGCGCATGTGCAACTCACTATAGCACTTCAACAAGCGCTGGAATCTGATTTGCCCCTTGAGTCTGTGTAGGATCACGCAACTTGCCTGGACATCCACGTCATGAACTGGCGCATGCTAGCTCATGCTAGTCCAGTGTGCTTGACATGCTGACTCCCTGACTGCCTGCCTTGCTAGCTTCACAAGAAAATTTGGTTTGCAAAGTGGCCATAACTCCCGAACACGTGAATCCAAGCCTTTTGCAGCTTCAGCAGTCGCAGCAGCCGTGCAGTTCGTGCCAAGCGAAGGATACGAAGTAGGCGGACCCCTTCTTCCTTACATCTATCTCACATTTGCAAGGCAGTTTGGCGTGCGCTATCGTGCGCTGCTACCAGGGCTGGCAAACAATGACTGATGTCTGCATCTCGCATCTGAGAAATGTGCCATCCATTGCTGTGGAGCCTATTTCTGAACAGCCAAGGCACTCCGAGGCCACCCCCGCTTGCTTCATCTGCAAGGTGCATCAGGATGCTCCAGGGCATTTCATGCTATCCGGCATGCAGTCACTTGCTGGTTCACACCTCTACCGCAATCTGCACTCTCGCCTTCCAGGTTTGGCGTTGATATCCGCACCAGCGTAAATGCCCAGTCCGGGACCAGCGTGATGACGTCCACTATGCACCAAGTTTTCAAGTAATTCTTCAACTTGGCTGAGGACAGGCGCAATGCATGTTCTTTCTTCCGAGAGCTGTCTGGAGTAAGTCTGAGCTACTGGACAGCATAAACGTCATGCAACATCCATCGGCAGAGAATAGCGGATCGACTGATGTCCTCTGGGAGCGCGCAACGTTCCCGGGTATATCAAATGTTGTGATTCAGGGGGCTTTTTGCATAACACAACTGCGCTAGAACAAGAGCAACTTGTCTTCTGCTGTAAGCTCAGATCGGCATAATTTGGGCCAGGCTGCAATCTCACCCCTTAGTTGACATAACAATCAGTCTTCATGCGTCTACAAACACCCAGCAGCAGCAATGCAACATTTCATGTGGCAGTAGAGTTCTGGTAGCCAGCTTAGTAAGCGATGAGACTGCGCAGGCCACATGCATGTGCTCAAGAGGAATGAGATTTGAAAGGATAGCTCTGCTCACTTACACGCAGGTCAGCCAAACATCCCTCACGGGTGTCTCTCTGTCCGAGGAGACCTGTCCAGAGCTGGTTGAAGTTTGTGTGAAATCTGAGGGTTGCACGAATCCACACTGTGCCCATGCCCCGACAAAACATGAGCAATGCGGAGGTCGCTTGCTGCCGGGGCCTAAAAGCAGGAAATAGATCCAGGCTATTGTTTGGATGCGGTCGTACATGGGGGTGTGGAACCATCCTCTTGTTTGCATTGGGCACCGGATCTTTGGCCCTTGCCTATTCGGCGCAGGCCGCACACGAAGAACGATGTCCCAAACCCGCGGCCCTTGACTCGCATTCAGGCTGCAAAGAGCAGCACACTTGGAGCCTTCCATGGTAAAAACACATATCACACGCTTTCCTGTGCACTCAGATAGTTCCTTCCTAAGGTTGCATAAGTGCAGTTTTTGTGGATGCCATGCATTTGCGGAGTCCGTGTATCGTACCTGCATCTGAAGTCTGGAACCAACCTTCCGAAGTAGGTACCGGAGCTTGTTACGAATAAGTGGGAAGCTAACTTTGATATAAGCTACTAAGCTACAATCAATAATTCCTCATGTGATTCATGTAGTTAATGGGCATGAGTCCTTATCAGTGAATATGCAAGGGACTATACTGAACTAGCAAAGAACTCCTATGTCCACCCTTAATGGTCCCTTGGTAGCCCTAATCTTGAAAGCAGCAACATGCCTATCAATAAGAGGAACCGTCTTTGCCAGTCATCCAGCTTCAATGGCAAGTAGCGGTGCCATGACCGTCTCTCCACGGCGTGTAAAGCCCACAGTTAGTGTCGCAGGGACGTTGAGGGACCAAAATAGGAGAGTCATCCAATCCTGCAGGCATAGGGAGAAGAATCGCAAATGACTCAAGAGCAATGGCACCAGCGCATGTAGAGGCATTCAATGCCATTCAGATCAAGCCAGTGCAATGTCTCTAAGACCTCAATTGCAGGCGTCTGCCACGCAGAAGTCCATACAATACCTGTCCACGAGACCCCCGGCCCGGTCCATAGAGTCCGTGAAAAGCGTATCAGGATACTCAAACACCTCAGCTGATGTCTGTGCTGAAGCGTCAGAGGAAAATGGCAGACTTCGGTGTGCTTCAGCACGCTGCTTCATCTGCCAGGCGCCTAGGCAGCTGCAGCCTGGACCCCTCAACTTCTACGTAAAAACCTTACGCATGTCGAACCCGGATGGCCACCGAGGCCCCGACTTTCAACGGAATCCTTAGGCCAGGTCAGCTCCACAAATTTTCACAGGAGAGCAGGGGCTACCCGAGCTGGGTTCTGCATGTATCTTCAGAGCATTAGAGTTATTGCGCCAGCAACCCCTACTGTAGTGTTTCAAGGACCGCATAACTAGTGAAGAGGCGCGGCAGTCACCAGACTGATGGGCACCATCCCGCCGTACTGAAGCTAGGGCCCGACACAGAACATCGCTTTCATTGGACCTAGGGAGAGCCTTCGATCCAAAAGCATCCACTTTATCTCTATAGGATGGTGGTCCTTCAGTTGGGCCCTTCTCGTGCCAGGACTGGCGGAGCCTATGCGAAGCCAAGATGCACAAAGAGATCGTAGAGGATGAGCAGGCCACCAAACAGATCCCAAGCAACTCGATGCTTGCTGGCCTTGCAAGTTGCGAGGCCTTTCGGTTCTAAGTGCTCTTGAGTTCTCAGTTCTGCTGCCTTGATATGTCTCTACTGCATCTGAGGGGCTGGAAAGGCGATGATACCCTTGTGGTTTCGAGCCTGCGACAAGACATACGCGTTGGATTCAGAAGGCCCGAACTCAAGCACAATTACTAGCACGCGCCATGGTTGCTCAGACATGTTGGTAGGCGGTAGCAGCAGCAAGAACAACAGCAACAGCAAACACTGGCGAATCTTGCATCGGGCTGACAGCTGATTTAATGCTGACGTCTGTTGCATGCAGGCTTGATGAGCCTTGTTGATGTTCTCCATCGACGGAGAAATTGCGAGTTTGATGGAATGAGAAGCAGAGCCTGAGCAAGCAAAGGGGTGTTCAGGACATACGTCTCTGGCGTTCGTTTCTCAGCACTGCGCAGGCTGGACTATGGGAGTGAATTGACGGGCTATCGGACTAAAATCAAGGAATGCCTAGGGACTACTCAGTCCCCCCCTTCCACACCAGCCACAAATAAGTGATGAATCAGGCAGGGCGGCCCATGGTGTCCTGAGTCATTCCTGACAGTGGGGCCTCAGCTGAAATCTGTTGACTTGCCATTATAGGGATAATGGAAAAGAAAAAGAAAAATACTATATATAGGGTATACAATGGGTTTTATAGGGATCATAGGGCATATAATATGCATCAGTACGAATGCAACTCATTTCGGGAGCAGCCTAAAATTAGGTAGCAGACCTCAAGGGCCAAGCTGGTAGAATCTGCAATAAATTGCTGCCGGTTCTGAGGATCACAGCTACGAGTAATACAACTCAAAATCATTCTTACGAGCT
The DNA here is from genome assembly GCA_905231905.1 of Symbiodinium pilosum. NCBI lineage: Eukaryota > Dinophyceae > Suessiales > Symbiodiniaceae > Symbiodinium > Symbiodinium pilosum. The sequence goes on along the minus strand of CAJNIZ010004592.1, from coordinate 106,340 downwards.
TGTTGACTTGCCGGAATGAAAAGGCCACCAAGCAGCTGCTCTTTCCTTATTACTGAATCTCGAGTGCTTGGCCCAAACCTGACGGCGCACATTCACATGCGCAACGCTTGCGGTCATCTGCCCTTCCCTGACACCTCTCTGCCATTGCATCGCAACAGAGTTAGAACACATGTCACATATTTGGGCCTTGCAGGCATCAAAGAGATTCTAGATAGCCTGGCTTTCAACTGTATCTTGATTCTGCGATGTGGCCCGCCTCCCGCAAAGCGAAGTCTGCGCCTTGCCTGAGGTATCTGAAGTCCAGTCATTCACCAGTCTGTGCCATTAATTCCTGTAATTGAAAGGCAGCAACTCTCATGAGTGGCACTGCTTTGTGGTACCTGCAGGAAGCGTAGCGGTCATCATCAGACTTCAAAGACTGCGGTACATCGAACCTTTGCCAAAGACGGCTGGCCCTTTGGGAAGTCGCTTGGTCTGCTCGTACAATTTTGAGCGGCAGAAGTGTCCATGCTATAAGGAGGCTACTCGGAGAGCACAAGCAAACGAGGGAATCTGAGCTTCGAGCAGTGAGCTGGCACGTTTGGGCTTTGGCTTCACCCGTATAGCCTTCCAGACACTTCTTTGCAGCTACGGCGGATGCGGAGTTTGCTTATATTGCACAGTGGCTTGATGCCGTGAATGCCATGTAGTCAAACGCATGATGCAGTGCATTTCCAAGTCACAAACAAGTTTACTAAATCAATGTCAACACGTGCAATGTGAACCGGACTTGTCTGGCGCAGTAATTGAGGCCAGATTCCATGGAAGGCTCGCTGTCTGCAGTGTCCAAGACCGAATTGCCTCAGTGAGTTCTGCGGCACCTCTTCCAGAGTGGTTCTTCGAGATTCATTGCACACACGTTAAACTCATATTCAGCCTTGCGGATCACTATGCCGGGAACAGTTGCAACCTGGCCTTCAGAGCCAGCAAAACGTACAACAGTTTGTCACGTACATGAATGCAAGTAGAGAATATCTCGAAGTAGTAGCCGCCAAGACTTGTCAAGTGCAGCAAACTGCATTGAAGCGGCTAGGATCCTTGTTCGGAGCATCTGCAGCTTCCTTCGCAGTCCTTAGGCAGGGCTTCAAAACCCCAACCCCTTGCTTGCTTGCAAAAGTCAGAATCGAACAGCTCAAAGCACCTGCTTGTGTCATTTGTAGCTAAGCGGCTCATTTTCCAATCGTGGAACAGGAGTTGCAGCCGACTCCTGGCACCATATGGCAGGTTGTCCGCCCCACTGCAGTAAGGCAAGTAACGGAGTAATACTAACAGGAGGTAAGGTACCCAAAAAGGGACCATGCGGGACAACAAACACAAGTCGACTGCAACAATAGCTGACTGGACTAAATGAAAGCCAAGCATATTTCTGAACAGGCTTAGTCTGGCTCAGTAGCATTGGACGATCATGCATCCCCATCATTTGCACCTTCTTCTCATGAAGCTTTTGGTCATCGTCATCCTTTAATTGCAGTCCAGGACAGCACTCCAATCTGAACTGTTGCTGCGTATGGGCTCCTCTGACACATCCCAGGACACTGCCTGCAAGGGAAGACACCATGCGACGGTAAAAAGTGTTCGTTTCTGACAGCATCCTGACCACGCAAGGAGGAAGTCTGTTCCAAAATACTTCTATGCTTCTGGCATTCCCTGCTATCCGTACCCATTGCCTGCCTTTTGGTTCACAGCTAGGCTTTTGCGGAGCCAAGTCAAGTCTGCTCTGCCAAAAAACAGCTTGCATCATAAAAGTTGTCGAGGGCTCGGCCTTCTGCACCTTAGTTCTGCTCGAGGTGGAGCCACCGTTAAGGTTCGCGGTCAACAGCTCTGTGATGTTCCGCTGTCCTGGCACAGGAAGATATACATGGACGTAATGTCTCAGGAGGACCCCCCACCCTGTAATAGTGGTATAATAGGAATATAATAGGACCCAAAATCCTCATTATTCCGTATAGTCATTATTACAGGGTGGGGGGGTCCTCCTAAGTCATGTCTGTGAAAAGAGCCCCTGCCTTCTCTCAGCTCCAGGAGTTTTGCCTCAAGGTGCATCCGGTGCTCGGCCAAGAGGTGACGCATCCACTGGTGTAGATCCACCTGAGCAATCCCTCACGCGGGCAGGACTCCCAGATTCAGCAAATCAGCGCTGATTTATTATGTAGCCTACAGCACCGGAACACTCAAACCGCCTTGTCTTGGGCATTCAACACTCTCTAATTCACCTATGGCCCTCCACCGCTTCTCTCAAAGCTTCGTCTACATTGGCAACGCGTCTTCATCGTTGGAATGAGAAGGCTTTACCCGCTCTCAGCAGTCGGCCTCCTCGGCATCTCCTTTGTGCATGTCCCTTGGCGCACTGGGTTTCGGTTGAGCTGTATGCTTATACCCTCAGATGGATCGTGAGCTCATGTCCTGAGGCCTTGACACGGGGGCTGCAACATGGCGCTCTTGAAGCGGCATGCTGGAAGGCTGCTCACAGTTTGGAGCGGAATTAATTTGCAAAGGTTCGATGTATTGCTGATGTTGAAAGTCAAGTTAAGCGTACCTCCAGGCCGGAATACTTGCACGTATGATATATACATCCTACATATGCTGCCGCTTTGCCTCTAATAGCCGCCTGTCCGATGTGTTTGCCGCCTCTGTGGGCGGATGACTGCCTGCATGTTGCTTCTCAGCTTAGGGGGCGCTAGCTGCCGTCCACCGCTCTGCTTTTTGATGGATGGAGGAGTGTAGTAAGTGTAGTACCATGTTCCCGGCACTTGTGTAGTTCGACAGTTCTGGCCCATCTGAAAGCCTTGCAGCCGGGACGGTGGTGCGCCAACCTGACCATCACTGTGATGAGTACGTCCGGCGTTGGCAAAGGCAGGCATCTTGGCAGCCAGCCGCTGCATTTTTATAGAGACAATGGAAAAGAACATGGAAGCTACTATTTTGGAATATATTGGGGGTATATAGGGGTTATGCTGGGATAATATTGGGGTTATTTTGAGGTAATATAAGGAAAGTGGAAAAGACTACTATACTATATGGTATATTGGGGTTCTATAACGAACACCAGCACTGTTGTCAAGGCCTCTCGCTGGTCAGGAGGCATCTGGATCTCTGCGTGCCATGGGCACAAGTCCTTCTTGGACCCATGTGCCAGCTGGCCTTTGCGTACGTCGAGAAAGAGGTGAAACCACACTGGCTGAAACACGATGCTGGCGCAGGCTTGAGACACCCTCCTTGCCGTATTGACATGAGGGCTTGTCCAAAGCAGCAGAAAACACTGCGATCATCTCATCAAGAGGAGGCAGAGGCCTTATGAAAAGACGCGGGTTCTTGCGTGTTCATCACAGTCGCCCTGAGGCTTGTAAATTTCAAACTTGATGATGGCACCAAACAGCCCGCTCAGATCCCTTCAGTCGGAAAGAGACGGTACACCTGGTGGCTTGCTGATCACGGGGGAGTGGAGGAATGAATTGTTTTTTAAGTCCTTATATCGTTCCCTATGATAGTCCTTTTTAGCCGAGTGTAGGAGTGGATCCCTATATTCGTCTCTATAATCCTTATTTACCCCTATAATGGTACCTATATTCAATCCCCCACTCCCCCTCAAGCATCAGTAAGTTTAATAGGTGCTGCCTTAGACTGACCCCAAACCTAAATCCTTAAATCATCTATAATAGTTTCCATTTTCTTTCCATTACAACATCTACCTCCTGAATAAGTCCCCATGACCCTCCAAGTACTCAACTTCACAACTACATAGCCACGAGCTGGCCTTGTAATCTCCAGGCCCGGGACCCGACTGTGTGCTTTGAGCCGGACCTCAAAGCAGAAAATCTTCGAGGGTTCTGAGGAGATAGGATGCTATTCGGTATGGCTGGTACTCTCTTTTATTTTTACATTGAAACTGAGAATCAAAAGCGAACATGGACAATCTAAATTGAAATTGCCATGTGATTTCGGGCTCAGGGGTTGAGGGCTTAGAGTTGGGGGCGGCGGGTGTAAGTGCAGATTTCTCACGTGTCTTCTGGCACAGCCATCGCAGACTACTCAACTCAGGAACCAGTCCCGGTCCCATACTGTGTTATTCCGATGGGGAAGAAGCAAGGCTTGCTAAAATGAGGAACTCCTTTCCACGGCAAGCATGTTAAATATGCCCTGCCAAACAATTATGTTAGCTGAAACCGCGGGCCCCAAGCCCCAAACTGAGAAGGCTCGTGATCTACTAGTAAAGCCCTGGAAGCTAAGTTTTTCCCAACCTTGAAACCCGAAACCCCTCCGCTTTGCACACAAAATCCTTGACAACGAAAAAAACCCTGAGCCCTAAAACCCCAATCCTAAACCCTGAAGCCTAAACCCTACCTCAGGTACTGACCAGAGCTAGCACTCTTGGGCCGCATCTTGCCACCCTTCACGCCCTTGCCTCAGAGCCATCTGCTTGTGACAACTTCGAGCTGGTGCTTCTTAGCCTCTATGAAGTTCCGGATAGTGATCGTACCAATTGTGACTGACGGGTTGTCCCTGCCCTTCTTCGCTGCTCGCTCTTGGGGTTCCATTTCCGCTTCAACCCCAATACCTATGCGAGGAATGTCTAAACTTTTTGGCTGGTACCTACCCCCCGGAACTGTTGGTGAAAGCTTAATTATGGGGAGCTGTAGTATCGTTTCCATCGTTCGACACTTCCACAATTTCAAGTATGCTTGTCCAGCTAAACAAGGGCAATCCCTCTTCGCCGTAGACTCCGAGCACTGGGAAAGGAAGCCGCTGGAATTCGCATGTCTTGAAAATGCCGATTTAATTCAGGGTCAAGGCAAGCGGCATGTGCAAGCCCTACAGCTACTCCGGGAGATCACTGTAGTTCACATGTCTTAGGGTACCGTAGCTGGAAGATGTTGGACCGCCAATGCTATTTCAAGGACAAGCCGCATGTACCCTAACTGGAGTCCCTTGTTAGATCCTCAATTCAGGACCCTGTTTGTAGGCTGGCATGCACGTTGATGTCTTCGAAACAGACTTAGTTTGCACACTTAGGATTTTGTCATATTTTGTTGCTAGTGGGATAAAGGCAACCTAAGAGACTTTGGGATACAGAGATTTTCGAGGGAATAAGGGGGAACATATGGCAGTCTATCAAGTTCCTGTGTTCAAAGTGGCCAGTATGGAAAGTATGGACATAAACTCCCTCATGTGTTTCAAGGGTTAAACATATAAGTGGGGTTATCCCCAGGGGTTTATATGGACAAACTCCTGAAGCGCATGAGGGGCAATGGAAAATAAATTGCACAGGGATTAGGGCCTCAGGAATCAAACATGTTGAGCATTCATGGGGCTTTGAAGTGGATCTGAGACCTGAAATTCAATTCCTTCGGGCCTAAGACGCAAACCTATCCATATGGCCAACACAAATTGTTCGATGCCGCGTTGTCATCGCCAGCCTTCGCCTCCCGCTATCACAGCGGGAGGCTCAGGCTTTGTTGTCTCTGTCGCCGAAACCACTATCACAGTGGGAGGCTGCCCAGTGCACCGAAATAAAATCCGGCCGGCCGAATTCCCAAACTGATCATCCCCTGTCATTAGATTTCTTGAGCTCACCTTCCACCGGAGCCAACAACGTAAACGACATAAAATCCTGCAGACAGCCACAGGAACACGAAAATGAAATCCTGGATGAAGACCTGATGAAAAATACTATACTATATTATATATATACATTGATCTATTATATATATTAATATCAACGAGCTCATCCTAGGCTTAAGCCCCAGAGAGGACCTGCAGGTGAATCCGAGCCCCTCGCAGCGGAAGTCGGCAACATAGTCGCCGGGCCCAGGGCCTCACAGCATAACTCTTTGACCTAGGCCAAGGCTATATGAATAGAAAAACAGAATAGGGCTCCAAAATCAAGATTACGTAGGCGCAGTTGAGAAACTCCCAAAAACTCAAGGCAATTTTTCTGCGTAGTCTCTGACATGTGACCAGTACGAATACTGTAATACAGTGACCCTGCTGTACAAGTAGCTCCACTCACTACCTCAGAGGTGGTCCTAAGCCTCCTTACAGCAACCTCAGTTGCTTCTTGGCCTGCATGAATGGATCAGGCCCTGCGCCTCAAGGACTTTTAAATTAACCAGCGACCTGGACAATGTATGAAGCACCCATGTCTATTCCAAAGTTGCTTTGTAATCCCATATAACCTAACCGAATATCGTGCATGGTGCTTTTGAGGTCGATGAGCTGAGGACTTAGGACACACATCCTTTAATGTAGCAAGCATCATAGCCTGAGGCAGAATTGTCCATCAGCCGAAGTGCTGCTGTTGAACGGGCTCATACATTGTGCTACTAAATTTAGAATTCCAGCCGCGGCAAAAACAGTTCAGAGGAGGTTTGTCAACAGAGTTTGCGTCTCAAGCTATAGCCAACGAGAAAAAAACGGGCGAGATGTAAAGACGAATGCATACTTAATGAAAACCGAAACCCCAAATTGTAAACTCAGCTTGCTCTTATTTCCTCACGAAACACAGATCTTAATAATTGAGAACCCCAAAAATATTGATTCAGAACCATCTGCCTAGCCGATCCAGACAAAATACAGCTTCGCGAGGAACCGTGGGGGCGTGGGTTGTTCACTGGCTTATGGACATTGAGCAAGGCCTTCTGCAAACTCCGATTGCAGCAGGCGCGGAGCTGTGCCGAAAACACAACTTGGCTTGACCCCTGCAGCAGGCAGCAAGGCAAAGCAAAGATAAGCTTGCGAGTAATCGGCTCCCCGTAAAGTAATATATCGGTACTACGGCCCGTGTATAATATTAGGGGGTGTGGGGGAGGATCAATATTAAGGGAGCGGATTAGGGGTTCAACCATGCATGTGGCGTGTCTCGAGACTTCGGCATCCTACAAAAGCTGGTGCCGTGACATTCAATGCTGGCTGATGTTTTTTGTCTACATCCACCACTGACTCCTTCGCGGCAATCGATCTTCTGGTCTTGTGAAACGTGGCAACTTGGGCACAAGCCCCGCAGCAACAAGACGCTAAAGCTCGCATCGCACTTCACCATGGTTTAGGGTTTGGGATTGCGGTTTGGGATTTAGTGTTTAGGGTTTAGGATTTAGAATTTAGAGTTTAGGGCCTGTAGATGTACTAATGCTGGTCAGGCCGTCGGCCTGTAGTGGTCCTGTTCTTGGCCAGTCACTGCCAGCAACTTCTTTCTGCGTAGCTACTCACCTCCTAGCTACCTAGCCTGGGTTGCTGTGAAGAAACTTAAATCAAACTACTACTATAAGGAAACCCTTATTATTATCTACTATAGACCCATATTCTGACAGCTTAATGTAAGTTCCTTAACAGGCAACCCAGTAGCTCAAAGACATGTGCTACAGTGTACAGTTGCTCGCAACCCTGCCTCCTTGATGACTTCGTCGGAATGGATAACCATCCGATCCAACATCCCCGTAAGCACGCTCCCTTGAAATTCTAAGACGTAATGTAATTTCTTGTCGCCTGGACCCATTAATGAGGGCAAAACCCTCCTCACCGGCTGGACCCTCCAGGGCAAAACCTTACTAATTGCCAGTAGAAGGAGACCTTAAATTCCTAGGCGCCAAAAGGGTGAGACCCTACTAATCAATCGCATGGACCGACTAGCCAAAACCCTGCTAACCTCTCGCTGGATACTGGTGAGATGATCGTCCTAGGTTCGGAATATACCAAGGCTGGCTGTGGTCAGGCCAACCAATGAAGGCCACCAGAGCAGGCGTGCTCCGTAAGCTCTGGCACTGACTGACACAAGTTTGTTCAGTGAGACGTGTGCGGACTCTGCCGCATCAAAGGGCAGGTTTGCTTTGCTCCTGTCACGCATGGTTGAAGCTGCAAGCGGATGCTATAGGCCATAGGCAAGTCAAATACTCCAGTAACAGAGAACGTGCTTGTATCTTCATGCTGGATCAAAGAGGAAATCGGCGCAGTCCTTTAATCGTTGAAAGGTCCTCTCGATTAGCTCCAGCACATTCTCCAATCGAGCGAGCCTCAGGCGCATTTCACACTACAGTCTTTGGCCAACTCAAACTCTGTCCAAAGCTTTGCGTATTAAAGACATTATTGATGAAATTAGAATTCATAAAGATAGCAAGCATTATTATGAATATTCATAATATTTCAAGTAGGCTTGCCCAGGCATGGCTTCTGCTGAGGTGTGGCTTAGCCACATCCCGCCTCCCGGCAGGATGACTGATGTTGATGCAAATTGCATAGTCTGGCCTTTGGTTAGCTAGGAATGAGGGTATGGACCCTTATGGCAGTCCCTATGTAACCCATTATAATAGCTTCCATTTTCTTTTCCATTCCTTCATTCCTAGCTAACCAAAGGCCAGTAGTGTGTAATTACGCGGTTTAGGGTTTAGGGTAGGTGAAGTGCTTCAGAGGAAAAGCAGCGTGGCGGCCGGCAGCAGAGTGCAACTTCCGGCTGAGGCCAGCGCAGTGCCTTCTTCAAATCCTCTTGAAGGTCAGAATATCAGAGACACAGGTTACGTGCATAGACAATGAACGGCCTTTGGCCTTCTTCTGAAAGAACACGCATGCGCAGTACCATGATGCATTGATGCATGCCAGCAACACACTCATAAACACACACAGAGACAGCCAACAAACTTCAAACTGGTGAGCAGGTCCTTGGCATCTGCCTGCATGTCACATGTGACTTGACGCAGAAGCCAGAAGCAAGCAAGTGAGTTCTATTGCCTTGCCGCTGTCCAGGTCATTGGTGTAGACGTTGTCCACACCTCAGTTCTAGTGCATGACATATGTTGCCGCGAGGCAGGCAGGCGAGTTTTTCTGCTCGCACGTCTTGTTGCAATGGAATAGGAAACTGCTGTTGCCCATGATCCTTACATGCCTGGGTAAACTTGCAAGTTGCAGGCATGCCTACAGCCCTCGACGGAAAACTCCCAAACTCACAGCCTGTGGCAAAGATGTTCTACACAGGCTTCAACCGGCTTTTAACTGAATTGTAGAGCGCAGAGAAATCCCTGAAGCAGTCCCAAAAAACAGTAAAATGAAGACCGTTGTGTGATCAATTGCTTGTCAATCTGTTCCTCGGTGCCTGAGCTTCTGGCCTTGACACTCCAGTTTGTGGGCCTTACACACTTCACCGTTATGGCTATCTGTCCCTGTCTTAGCGTGTTACGGATATGCTAAACAACAGTTTGGTGGCGGTGGCGGCAGACGGTGATGTTCTCATCAACGTAACAGTACTAGTATTCGTACTAGTATTTAATGCTCGTATTCGTGTTCGTATTAGTATTCGTGTTCCTACTAGTATTAGTTTTAAGATTCGTTTCGTAACTGGAACGGTATTGCTACGTGTTAATTAGTACTTGTACTAGTTCGAGAAATCGTGCGTAGTAGCCGTCGCAATTATAAACATATTTGTAATAGTCAGTAGTTCCTGGCAGTGTCCGCAGCAGCACTGGTCATACTGATTGCTTGCTGTTTCTACTATGGTTGCGCTGTACGAATCTTCCAGCAAGAGTCGCGCCCAAGATTACCTCAGCCCATTACTTCAGCCTCGGCTATGGCCTAATTACCTTCCTTGTGTGCTTCTGCAGCAGCTGCCCGAGAGGGAACCACATTTTTGGCGCATGCCCCAGTTCCATCTTTCCAGCAGCTGATTTTGAATCATATACTAGCGCAGCCCGAGCAGGTGCGCACCTGCGCCTCCAGCTGGGCAAGCTCTGCGCGGACTGCTCCTCTCTGCTCCTCACAAGCGGCTGCAGGCGGCGGCAAAGTCACAGAGACTTCAAGAAATGGTGGCGGGGTTTCAGGGGATAAACTGATCATCATCATAGTACAAACCAGAACCAGTCTCTGTCGGAACATTCCATGCGCGAATACCTGATGAAACTCTCAGGCCAGGTAAAGCAATGCGATCAAAAATACAATCGAAATGCTGCTGCTGCTGCTGCTGTTTCCTCTGCACGAAGCTGGTCTGGGAAAATTTGTGCGAAGGCTAAGTTTGCATGTTTAACATCCTAAAATTGCAAATTGCCTCCACTAATGACACACTGCACACTCCCGGTGTCGGGGGGTGAGCGACAGCTTCTTTGGCTGTCAAGTAGAAGCGGATATTCGCGTGGGACAGCAAAGACGGCGCTACGATGCAGCAGGCGCTGTGAGACCTGCCAAATATAGCAGTCATGTAAACGGATCAAGCATCACTGCGTACGAGCTCGTTTGATAACGCCTCTTTGGGGTACTCTCTGTTCTTTCTGCGTCCTCGATTTCTATGCGCTATGTCTGTTTGAGTTTTCCCTCGTCCAATGAACCATATGACCGTGGGTAGCGACAAAATTCAGGCCTGCAGCAAGCAATGTGCAAAGGACGTGGACATATCCCAGTGCCTATACAAACGCACACTATCCCTGCTGACCACAGCCACTCAGATGGGGATTGCCCAAAATTGGGGGGGCCTTTGTGGGACTCTCTATAACAAGGACATACAAGGACTGCTTTTATTTACACCCTCTTTATGTCTTTGGGTTAGGTTAGGTCAACTTGCAAGAGTCTCGGAAGCTGAACTTCTGATCTCATGGTAAAGAGCAAAACAATTGGAAAATGGAAAAACATGCCAAATTCAAACAGTTATTCCTAACATGGTCATTATGGACACCCTCATATTTGCCCTTATAGACTTACGGGAACCCAAAAATAGTTTGTGGAAGGGGCCTTTAAATCAGCCCTCAAATACACCCAGGGTTTGGGGGTTTTACGGAACCCTCAGAAATTTCATGAACCCCACAAACCCTATATGTCTCTACATATCCCGTCTGATAATCCCTTTTGAAGCTCTTTCATTAGCCCACAGATTTGCGTCTTGGCAAGCCCTAAATCCGTAATTAACCTTACGGGAGCCTCGACATCAGCTTAGCCTTCCAGCTTGGAAAGTTCGACAGTTGCTTCCGCGGCGAGAGCTTTAAACCGAAGAGCTTCCGCATAATCTCGTGATGCCTTAGCTGATAATTAAGCGGATTCTAGTACAGTAGGATTATAGGGAAGTCCATAAGATTTGGAACGGGTTATAATGTGATGCTCATAAAACAGACAAGACATGTTGGTAACCCCACCGCCAAAAAATCTGCAGACCCCGTCCCGGGCGCTGCGCCATGTGAAGCCTTACAGCCTTCGCAATCCTCATTTTTCGGCAACCCTTCGCACTCACGCCCATAGCCACCAACCCCTTCTCCCCTCTCCTTCAGTCTCCCTCCTGTCCACACGGCATGTGGAGAAGATCGACGTGCGGGCTGCAGGGGAAGCAGGGAATGGGGGGGTGTTTCTAGAACATGGATACTATCTATCCATGTCTGTCCTTTTCATAGCATATTCATGCCCCTTTCCTATTGCAAACGACAGCCTGACGCTGGTGAGAGAAACGTCTGTGATCGTGTGTTCGACTTGTAGGGGCTAGGGTCTAGGGTGTTAGGTCCTGTGGCCACTCAGCGACCTTAATGTTGCAACCAGTTAGGCAAAGCAAGTACTTGCGCTTAATTGGGGCTTTGGATTTGAGGCCTTGAGGTTTTTGGAATCCAGGCCTCTAAGCATTAGAGCTTTTGAGGCCAGGCTTGATTTCAGGAGCCCCCCCAGGACGGTGGGACGTTAAAGACGGTATCCAAACATTGTACTATCCGGTCGCTGTCCTATCAGGAAAAAACGACCGCGAAGGCTGGCAAGTGCTCAACTAGGAAACCTTTTGCGGAGGCTGTCAAAAAACAGATTCGGAACCCCAACCTCCAGAAGTGTTGATCCCTGTGCCCGGCGCACGCAGTGGATGTGGGAGATCTTTTTCAGCTTGTCATGACGAGCCGCGTCCCGCAAGTTGTTAAAAACATCTTGGACAAGCTTGGTTCTTTTCATGGCCCGCGCGAATCCTATGCAGGGTCGGGACTGCTGAGCGTGCGCGAAACATGGGCAGGATAACTAGGGCACCACATGCACGCATAGCGCATTAGGTTTACAACAAAAACATGCTGCAGTGCTTCAAACATCTTACACATGAGGACCAGGGTTTCTATTTACTAGATTTCATTCATGCTAGCACTGGAATACCTGTTGTGAAACCCGCTTCAAGCATGCCTGGTCTTTGAAGTTCTTCCATCACATCAGGAGGAACTGCTTAGAACTCTGCCTCCGCCAAACCAAGGAACATTTCACGAGGCCAAAGGCTCTGCAGCAACTTGATGTTGTCGAGGATGGAAGCTAGACGCGTATTGTCGCGAGCTGCAAGTTCCTTAGATTCCGCACTTGTCGTCAACGTGGTTGTAATGGCGCGCCCGCGCAGGAATTGGCAGGAATGGACATCACAAGCAACCGAAATCGATCGATCAAACCAAATGCGACAGCCAAGCAACGGCCTCTTCAAGAACCTCCCACCAATGCGACAATTCTTTCAGCACATGCTCTCTGCAAGCGGCTGACTTGTCCAGTAAGGCCAAGAACCGGCCAGGCAAAGCGTGGAAATACCGCAGGCGCCACACGCACTGATGCTTCATCAAATGGCACGCGTACAGGAGGGCGTGCTCCTTACTGACTTACCCAGTGCAGAAATAGTTTTCAGGCGGCGATGTGGAGTTTACAAGACGACGACAGTTAGCAAACAGGCTTTGCTTTCCAAAGCATCCAGCACCGGCAACTGCACCTCACAAAACGGGGCTTTTTTTTGCCAAGCATGCCGTCCAGCACCGGCAACTGCAATGAACATCAGGCTTCTTCCCAGGCATCTTGCCCAATAGCAACAAGGGCAGTTAACAAGCATGGTGTTTGGCCTCAATCTCAATCATTTTCTCCAGCGCCAGCAACGCTGGTTACAAAACCGGGTTGTTTTCCAAGCGAACGGGTATCTGCAATAAACAAAGCTGGGCTGCTTTCTGACGAATCTCAGCAAATGCGGTCCACAAACACTTTCTTATGATCAATCACTGCCAGGTGCTTGCACAACACTTGGCGCTAGCTACCCAGGGACTTCGAGGGAAACCTACATCACGCGGCGCTCACGCTCTCAAACAAACTCGACAAGGCACCTTCTGCACGTCTGGCAGCACAAAATCTGGGTGCCCCTGCTGCAAGCCTGCTGCTTCCAACACTTGCTCGCTTTACAGCCCTTGCAGGATGGCACCCAACATGTCTTGATAACTTCCTGCGGCGTTCTCCACAGCCCAAGCAGCTCTGCCGCGCTTCGTTTTCTGCGCCGCCAGAAACTCCTGCGACAGATAAGCTGACAGCAAGTGGCCAAGAGCGAAGACCCAGGATTTCACGCTCGTCTCAACTTGCTATGAGAGCGCGAACTGTATTTGGGGAACACAAACACACAAAACAGCCGAGGCGCAGAGTTGTTGTCCATGAGTGGCTGGGTCCGGCGGCAAACCAAAACCCACAACCCTCGCAGCGCAATTGCCAGGTTTTGCGGCAGAACTCCAGCAGGCTCTTGCACTCGTTGGCCGCAGCATCCGTGGCCGAGTTGCTGTTGCTGGCTGGCTGGCGTGAACCCATGACATTTTCCGCATCACTGCCGCTGCCTGTCTGCACCCTGCTTGTGACCTTTGCCTTCTTCTTTTGAGGTCCGCTGGCAGCCGGCGCACCCGGCGCAGCAGCCGCGGGTGACATGTCCTTAAAGAAACATGTGATGATTGTATGTAGCAATTTTACTTGTTGTAAACCACCAAGAACCGATGAGGCCTTCATGGTCCCCGACTAGTATGTTGTGTGCTCTTAAGCAAGTTCTCCCTTCAACCAGACCTCATGCCTACGCTCCTACACTGAAAAACACTGGCGCTGCGCGTAGCCCAGCTTCAAATATTGTGCGCTTCAACCACCGATGTACGCCAAAATCATGTGGAGAACAGCCCAGTCCCCTTGCTGCTGGAAAGACCAATCGAAAATCTGGAACCGCCTGCTTCGTTTGGGCAGCATTCCCTTGTGGGTGAGGCTGCGCTGCTCCGCTGACTTTTCCCAAACCTCACACTCAGGGGAGACTATAGACAGCAAAGCAGGACACTAAGGGTGCTACTGCGGCGGAATGCGGCCCTCATAGAACTGGAACACCGGCTCCGGCTAGAACCAGCACTTGTCGAAGTTCGCAAAATACTCCTCCACAGCCTCTTGCTGGATTGCAAGCGCAGAAAGCCCGATGAGCACACTTAGAGCAAAAACGATTACGTGTTACACGACTTGTAACACAATCTCTGTGGGCGTGGTAGAAACTTTGAGTAGTTGTAGTTTTGTATAAAGCCTGCTACGGTAGCGTAGTCACCATGATTGTTCCGAAATGCGCCCCCGAGCCCCATGGGCCCGAAGGCATTGTCTGAGCAAGAAGTATCTCACTCTTACACACAGACAGCGCGGCGTCTTCAAGGGCATTCACGCATCTGGCTCAAGCAAGTCCTTGAAATTCTGACCACCTCGGCCCAGCCCGCAGTTTCAACAATCTCACATTGTCTTCCCCCTCAGGCGGACTCCAAGTTACCCTGGCGCCTTCATGCCATGGCTTCTGAGACTGGGCCTGCGCAAGGTAGATTTGGACATGAGTAGGCGCGGCTCTTGATCACGCAGGTGTTATGAAAATCCGCTGCCGCTCTGAACGGAAAACACCAATATTGATGTCATAACACGAATCATAACACACTTAAGGTACAGTGTACATCATCCAAACAACAAGGTACTGTCCCGGAATCCAAGTATCCTCCATCGACAAGCCAGGCTGCACGCTTCTTGCGGAGACTCAGTGGCTCAGTAAGGCATCTGTGAGAAAAAAGCTCACAAACTCGTCTCCTGCCTGGAGCAAGCAAATATAAGTGCGCAGGTAATTGGTCCAAATACCATGCCCAAACCAGATCTTGAAACCTCACGCCATCTTACTTGAGGCGCTGAACACTTCAGGCGAATGACAAGGTAGGCAGGTCGACTCTGGGGTGGACTCTGGTCTATCAGAGTGAGACGCAAAAACATCGGTTGAGGGGTCACCGAAGTAATCATCCCCCGACTGCAACTTCAGAACCTACTTCGGGGTCGCCGAAGTCGCCTAAGTTTTGTCCTAGTTTCCATGATATAACTAGAACTCCAAGCCCTTAAGCCCTTAGCGAAATCTAGTTTGGGTATGTTTCTCCTGGGCCTCCAAGCAGGTTTTGGGCGCATGGCCCTACTACGAGCATGAAGCACAGGCGCAGTTAACACATAAGCCTAGAAACGCCAATAAATGCCTACGTCGTTCCCTTCTGAGCCCCCAAACTGGGATGTAACATACATTCCTCAAAGTTAACACATAGAAAATAACGCGGTTTCCTTCTGAGGGTCATGTACCTTACGTCTATAGGAGACATTAGGTAGATCATACGCGGCCCTGCTTGCCTGCAGCTGAGGGCCATCTCATGTAGGTCATGGCCAGGGCCTCCAGAGGCAGGGTTGAGGGTTTACCCAATAGACCGAGTTAGTCAAAAAATTACGAATTAGGGATAATTACGAATTAGGTAAAAAATTTTACCTAATAGTTAAAATT
>CAJNIZ010004592.1:64522-90684 GCA_905231905.1 Symbiodinium pilosum | reverse complement strand
TTCTACTTTACCTAATTCGTAAAATTCAGGATAATTCGTGTTGAGAGTTTTCCCTAATTCGGGAAAACAACTACTTTACCTAATTCCTAATATTTTCCCTAATTCGTGATTATCCCTAATTCGTAATTTTTTGACTAACTCGGTCTATTGGGTAGGGTTTAGAGACCCTAAATCCTACACTCCAAGCCTCCAAGCCCTACACACCTTAAAGGTCCAGGGTATAGGGCCTGGGGTTGGGGGATTCGGATGTAGGGTTCAGCGTTTAGAGCGTAAGGTCTAGAGTATAAGGGCTTAGCTGGGGTTGGGTTTGGGGCTTCGGTCTTTGGTTGCCTCATGCTGTTGATTTCCCTGGGACTCTTTCACTTAAAGGGACCCTCCCCAGTGATGCTTGCCCTATACTACACAATTTACATGAGGGAAGCCTTTCAGCGAACTCAAGGAGACCCTCCGCAATAATCTTGCCGTAAGCAAGACTGAAGTTTGCATATGTAAGCCTTTTTGGGAACTTAAAGACACCAATATGACGGAAGCCTTTCCGGCAACTTAAAGGCACCCTGCCAAATCACACTGGCCCTGTACTACACAAGTTACATTGAGGAACCTTTTCGGGGAATTTACAGGGACCCTCCAAGCCCAGATCATACTTGCCCAATATTTGTCACCAATTACATAGAGGAAGCTTGTGGGGCAATTTAAAGGGAGCCTCCCGAATAATACTCGCCCTACATTTGATTGAAAATTACCTGACGAAACCTTTTGGGAGACCAAAAAGGCACCCTCCCCCATAATGGTTTACGGTGCAGGGTTTACAAATTAGGAAGCCACTGCGGATCATCAATGAATCAGGCACTCGGTGGAGGACGATTTTTTCGTGGCAACACATGTCATGTCTCTTCCTTTCATTGCCTGTAGCTGTAGACTCCTCTCCCCCTAACACGAGAAATTCTTAAAGGGACCTTTACGGTACCCTCCCAAATAGTGCTTGCTTTACCTTAAACTGAAAACTTACCGGCGGGAACCTTTTTCGGGAAACTTAAACACACCCTCTACTTGCCCTATACTAGACTGAAATTTCCTAAAATGATTGCCTTATACTAAATCCTATAGCTCACTATTTGCAAGTCTGCGGAGCACCGTATATCTCAACTAGTCATATTCGTTTAAGAGGGACCGTCTCAAATTACACTTGCGCTGTACCCAGTAGACTGAACATTACCTCAGGGAACCTTTTCGGGGATTTTAGAGGTCGATTAACCGATAAAATTTGCCTTATACTAGACTGAGGATTACCCAACGGAAGCCTCTTCCGCGAGATCTTGGGCACCTGCGACGGCACATGACTACTTTCAAAGCCAGACTCCAACTTGTCGCTGCACGCAAGGTCATGCGCACACGTCCGCAGGACTCAACAAGAGACAAGAAATGGCGGTTAGCCTTCAGGCTATTCTAATTTGGCTTCCTCGTCACCTCCACCTTCGAGAAAGATACGCTTCTGCGTCCGAGACAGCTCGCGCAAGTTGAGCTGCGTTGTCATCGGGCCCCAAGGAAAGTGCTCCTCTAACAGCCAGGCTTGAGATGCCCCCGCAACTTGGGACATTCCGACATCCACGACTGGGCATTGCCCTCAAAAAGTTCGGGCATATCTGTTTTCATGAGTTGGTGGATTTGTTTGCAGGCCTGCGTGATGAATGCGCTGATGCGTCTGCGCAAGGTTTTTTTTTTGCCTCTGGAACCAGGACAGGGCATTCCTCCGAGTCATGTTGGCCACTGTCCTCCGCTCTACCTTGAAGAAGCTCGCGGATAGCAAGCTGGACAAGTCCTGCGTGTCACGGAGCATCTTATCGACGCCGTCTCGGAAATCCAGTATCCGGACAGTTTGCACGCCAAGCCTTGCCTCTGAAGACTGAGCGAAGGCAACCGAAGAGAATCGGCCGAGGATGATGGCAGCTTCCCGCCGCTGGCCTCGACGCACTGGGAGCCTTTCCGAAGGCACACATAGGACAAGGTGGGGGATCTTTTGGGGAGGGTCTAAGGAAACTTTATACTTAATTCTACCTGCAGCCCGAAGTCCCAAGACCCTAACCCCCAAACCTTACGCAAAAGCTGACGAGGTGGGGGTCTTGTGAGCCCTCCCCAATTTACAGGACTAGACGAGGCTGGAAGACCTGGCAAATTGGATTTGACTCGCTTCGTTCTCTACGTTCGGCTTTTTATCCTTCCTCAGTGCTGTTGCTTGGGCTGGAGGAACTAGAGCTGCTGGAGTCGGATGGTTCTTCGGGCGGATTGTCCTTGGAGGTGGCGGCATCTTTCATGAGTTTCCACTTTGCCCTTCTCCTGAGCAATCTGCTGGCGCGCCGCTTTGCAGTGTGCTCCCATTCAGTTTCGAGGTTTGGCGCTTTCATGTTCCTACGTTTGTGTTCTTCATACCTGTTCAAAACTGCATCAGTTTCACCGCGTTGAGGAGCTTTCCTGTCCCACCGCGTGTTGGAGAAATAGCCTCTTCTCCACCCGCGATCCGTGATGGCGTCCTGCTCAACCTTTGGATATGTCCGCGGCGGCGATCCCTGCCCCACCATGTCGGTAAACGTATGATCAACAATGGATGTGTTGCGAATTCGTATAGCCGGGTTGCCTGGACGCAAATGCAAGCAGTAAGTTTTGCTAATCTGAAATTCGCGAGTTGGCAGAGTCCAAGCAGAGGTGGGTTTCATCTCTGGTTCCCAACGCAGCACGATGTATGGGTTGGCAGCATCCAACTTTGTTGCCCTGGTTGCTTCGTCGCGCAGAACCTGCTCCATCTCATCAAGTGTAGCAATTCTGCTACCAGGCTTTTGCAGGTACTTCTTGATCCAACCTTCGATCTGCCCAAACAAACCATCCACTTGGCCTTTCCCATGTTTCTCCCCGAAGAAGGAAAGATGCACAGAGCTGGCGTTGCCTCTACCCAGTCGCCAAGCCACGCAGCCACGTGATCATAGGCCTTGGCGGCCTTGTAATGCGGTCCACAATCCGACCACACCAATACCTCCGTCACTGTCTCAGACTCAAAGTCATCAATGTGCTTGGCAACCTCCAAACACAGGAGGCTTGACACCAAGGAACTATGTTCGATGACAGAGGACAAAACGATGATGTGCTTCGTGCGCACAGCATCACCCTTCTTCTGGAAGACCAAGCAGCCCCAGCACGTGATCTCCATGCGACTTGTCCCATAGAACATGTCCCCGTCTCTGCGTGAGCTCTTGGAGCGCTCAGGTTTTGCTTAAAATCGCTCCAAAGGAGAACCTGCTGCACAGACAAGGAATCTAACGCCGCTTGCATGGCCCTTGACTGTCGCTTGGCCACTTGCCAATGCCAGTGATAGCTCTTGGCAACTTTAAGCTCCCAGGCCATTTGGTGCCCGACGCTTGCTTCCACTTCGTGCAACTTTTGCCGCCCCAAAGGCTTCAAATTGGCACGCCTGTCCGCCTGCTGCCTCTCGCTATGCAGACGGATGTACCTGCTCATGGCCTCCAGCTTTGTGATGCTGTCGCCATCCACAGGCTCTGTGTAGGAGTGGAAGTATGAGGGCAGGAGCTCTGTCAGCGACGCCTGCGCTTGCTTCATGAGCTTGCAAATACCAGGAAGGATGGAGGATTCGTACAAGTGACAATAGTCACAATAATCCGTCTTCCTTGCTGCGCGCATTAGCCATTTGCACCTCGCTCGCACAATTCGATGGAATTGCGCCCAGCCCAGCAATGTAGGCAGATCGCTGCCCCAATAAGCTCGCAGCAAAGATGTTGTCATTGTGCGCCCATGGCATGCCTGAGTCTTCAGCCAGACGCTGCTCTCCTGGCTGTGTGCCATGACGCAGTCAATCACCCTTTTCACAAGCGCGGCGTCGGCCATCTTGGCAGGCCGCCCGCGCTTGAGTTGCCATCCCGTCTTGCTTAGCCTTTGCCTGCTGCCACTTTTCCTTCGTGATGCGCACGCCCCATTTGTTGACCTTTGAGCGAGAACCCGCGACCTTCAGTGTCACTGCGCCGCGCCGGAGCTACGCGTCCGCACTGATTGCAATCCTCCGTTTCACGCCACTCTGGCAACTGTCGAGCTACCCGTCGCTGAATGCTGGCCAAAACCTCCAGGGCATCCTGTCCGTTCCCCGCCTCAGCCAATAGCCGATCAGCCAGTTCCTTGGCCAAGAGGCGCTTGCCAACTCCAGGCACAGCCGCTTGAGGTCGTGTTATGGGAAAGCAGCTGCTGGCGGAAGCCTCACTCTGAGGCGGAGGTGTCCACTCGACCCCCAGCACCGCCGCAGCAGCTGCATCCATCAAACCAGAGCGCAAAGCAGGGCCAGCTGGCGTGAGACCATCTTGAAGCTCAGCTGACAGTGTAAAGAAAAACTTGCCCGCAGCTGCAGTTTTCCATGCTTTTCGTTGCGCCGCTGTGGGCTTCGGATGGTCCATGTGCTTGGATGCTGCCTCTTCCAGCTCTTTGCCCAGCGCCGTCATCGTTTTGTTGCGAGCATGTGTGACCAGCTTGTTCCACTGCACGGAAGTAATAGCGTTAGGAACCGAAAGATCCCTTTGCCCACGCTTGTCACTCGGCTGGCCTGCAACCAGCCATTTTTTGAATGTCGCCGCCAAAGTCATTCAAGGAGCCATATTGGGCCAGAGGCTTCCCAGAGCTATGCGCGCTTGCACGGAGCTTGCGCGGCGCTTGCGCGGAGCTTGCGCGGATTCGCCGTGCACTTCAGAATTTTCCTGTTCATGTCATGGCTTTCATCGTTAGGCCAACAGGACCCCGTGCATAATACTTGGAATGCAGGATTTGATTTTCAAAGGTAGTAAAGGGGCCCAAAACATAGTACTTGAAATCTACTATGGCATTTCCCAAGAATAGTACAAGGACCCAACACATGAATGCTTGGAATGCACTGTGACGTTTTCCCAGAACAATAGTTGGGCTCAACACATACTACTCGTAATGTACTATGAACTTTTTCAAGAATAATAGGGGCGCCCAACCAATAGTACTTGAAACATGTCATAACATTTTGCAAGGGTAATAGGGAGAACCTGCACATAACACTTGGAATCTTTTGTGAGAATCCTGAGAAGTAACAGCCCGGCCCAGCACATAATACTTAGAATGTACTATGACATTTTCCAAGAATAAGAGGGGAACCCAACAAATAATACTTGGAATGTATCACAGCATTTTTCAGGGGTAATAGGGGGACCCAGCGCGCAATATTTCGAATGTTCTGTGAGATTTCCAAAATGTCGCAGCGGGGCCCAGCACATGATACTTGGAATGCATTATGTCAATTTCCAATACCAGGGGCGCCAAACATATAATACTTGGAATGCGCTATTTCATTGTCAGGGGTAGTAAGGAGACCCAACACATACTACTTTGGGAGCACTATGGGAGTTTCCGCAAATAAAAGGAGAAACTTGGCATGTACTATGACATTCTCCCAAAAAAATAGGGGGACCCACCACATGATACTTGGAATGTATCACAACATTTTGCGCGGGTAATAGGGGACCCAGCGCATGACACCTGGAATGTTTTATGATATTTCCCAAAGGTGCCTAGCACATAATACGACTTGGAATGTACTATGACATTCTCCAAAAATACCAGGGCACCAAACACATAATACTTGGAATGTGCTATTTCATTTTCAAGGGTAGTAAGGGGACCCAACACGTACTACTTGTGGAGCACTATGGGAGTTCCCACGAATGAAAGGAGAACCCAACATATAATACTTGGCATGCACTATGACATTCGCCAAGAATAAAAGGGGAACCCAACACATAATACTTGGAATCTATTACAGCATTTTGCAGGCGTACTAGGGGACCCAGCACTTAATCTTTCGAATGTTCTATGAGATTTCCCAAAGTGCCCCGCACATAATACTTGGAATATGTTCTGCGAGATTTCCAAGATGTCGCAGCGGGGCCCAGCACATAATACTTGGAATGTACTATGACAATCTCCAAGAATACCAGGGGCACCAAAC
Organism: Symbiodinium pilosum; assembly: GCA_905231905.1. Classification (NCBI taxonomy): domain Eukaryota; class Dinophyceae; order Suessiales; family Symbiodiniaceae; genus Symbiodinium; species Symbiodinium pilosum. The sequence continues at coordinate 84,665 of CAJNIZ010004592.1, read as the reverse complement.
ACATAATATTTGGAATGCACCAGTGGGTTTTCAATGGTAGTAAGGGCAATACATACTACTTGGAGTGCACCATGACAATCCTTCAGGTTAATCAGGGGCCCCAGTACTCATATTTGGTTCGTTCAATGCGTTTGCTCTTTCATGTGGATGCACCCCCTCACGCTTGGACACACTGGTTCGGTGCTCAATTGGCACGTCTGATGCTTGAGTTTGGACACAAGCGTACCCCGCCAGTGTAAGCAGTGTTTCCCCGGAACAGCCTTTACTTTATGTCATCACTTTTTGGGTCTCTCCTGGCGGATTCGCTTGGCTACTTCTGCAGCAATAAGCTCCGCAAGATGCATATCGGCTTTCTCAGCCGCAGAATTTGCTTTGACCTGCTCATACTCCGCGCGCACATGCTTCGACGCAGCCGAAATCTCCTGCGTGTTTAAACGAATGGGCACTCAGGACAACCGACAACCAAGTAGGGTTTACTTTTACGCAAAAAGATTATTTCGACCCAAGAAAAATTAAGTTCGTGCTGACCAGCAATCCTTCTGCATTTCCTGGCTCAGACTGATCCAACTGCGTTGCTCCCGCTTGCGCATCTCTTGCTGACAGAACATGCATGTGTTCCTTGGCTGGATTTGTGGACTTTCCAGGCTCCAGGGGCTTATCTGTTTGCGCGGTTTAGGGTCTGGAGCTTACGCTTCAAGATTCGAGAGAACAGCCTCAACCCTTCATAAACGACTCAAAGATGCCCGTGGCACGTGTCGTCCCTATCCACCAAGCATACTCCGCAGGAAGGAAGACGCTTGACGCCAGACCCACCAAAATTGCGGCGATTTATGACCAGGCGGTCGCTGAAATCGTACTGTTTGACGGGAGTCTCGTCCGCTGGTGCACCTACCGGGGTGAGATCAACAACACCACACTCTAAACTTTACACACAGAATTTCATCGCAACGTCGCCTGCATCCTGTGCCCTTTCTGGAGTGGTAGGATTAGGATTCTGCGCGCCCTGCTCTGCGGGACCGTGTTGCTCCCCGCCACCTTGTTGCCCTGCATCGCCCACAACCTGTGCAGCATCTGGATCCTGATTCAGTACAATGAGGCCCTTCTTGGTCAACTCTTGTGCTCCTCGTGTGGCCCATTTCCATGAGATTGCACCATGCCCGTCACGAGTCAAGTAGCCTCGATGGTGAGCCGAAGAATTGCAGCGTAGGAAGGTGCCAATGCGTTCCACTGCGCCACAACAGGATCTTATTCCGCATACTGCTGGGGGTTCTGGAGCCATTGCGTTCCAAAGACTAAATAAACTGGACCCCTTAAAGCACAACGGCTACTGAAGGATACCAATCTGTTGCCGCAGTGCAATGTCAATGGCCTCCTTGGAATACAAAATAGTATAGTCCCCCTTGAGTAGATAGAATATGGGGTGTATGGAGATCTTATAATCATATACCCAGCGCCATATTCTATCTACTTAAAGGGGACTATAATAGTGGGAACTACAACAGTAATTAGGATTAAGTAGTAACAGTGATACTAGCACAACATGAGCGTTTTCGAGCCCTTGCGCCGACCTTGCGCCGTGCTTGCGCGAAGCTTGCACGCGCAGGGCTTTGGACAAATTATGTTACATATGGTTTTCGTCTATATAAATTTTAAACAAGGGTTTTTGGACAACCCTCAAATAACAGTGTTGGTAGGATCTGCACTGTATGACAAGCATGAAACAGGTTTGGCGTGCATTGCCCAGACCAAACCCTATAAAATGTGCATGTTGCATGGTTTTTGGGTGTGTTTTGTTTGCCCACATTTCCAGCACTTTAGAATTTCCTAAGCTTGTCAAATGCGTGAAATGTTGCTGCTATTGGCAGCTGATTTGCTACAAAAATACACTTGTGGGCTAAACATGGTCAGCCTGCGCAAAGAACCATGTCTAAAGTCATCTTTGATGGCTTTCTTTGGGTTTTTGACCCTTCCTGGTCCCAATCAAGCCAAAATGGGGTCCCAATTGTGCAGCTGATGTTAGGCGCGCGCGCGCCTCGTACAGGAACATCATTAGCACAATTGGGACCCCGTTTTGGGCCACTTTCAATTAAACCAGAGAGAACAGGGTCTTCACAACGTAAACAAACATCCCAGGTAACAAGAACATAACTTTTTCGTGCACTTCTCTGTCAGGAGTATTAGCAGGGCTGGGGTGGGCTTGGCTTTCACTTGATAGCTGGGTGGGCAAGGCACCTGCCGCCAGGCCATAATAAAGATTCATGTACAAACTGACCTAATACAAGGAGACATTCGTGGGCCGGCGCTATGCCATACCGTCGGCGTCATGCCGACTTGAACCACTGGAGCGGTTGACAAGCAGAAAGCAGTAACATGCTATGCAGAGGACTGACATGGACATGTACTGCCATAGATAATACAAAGGCTATATAGTATTCCAAATACACCCCCCTGCCCCGTCCACCTCCCCTTCCCCCTTTTTTTATCCTGACGCAAACAGTGTACAGTCGCTCGCTTGACCTAACACTGCACTTAGACCCCACAAGTAGCGCACGATCACGGACGTTTCTCTCACTGGCGCTAGGCTGTCGCTTGAACCGCTGGTGCGGCAATCGGACGGAGGCGTGAATCTGTCATGAAAAAGACAGACATGGACATCCCCTGAATGTTGCAAACATTTCCGCTTGTCTGCCACTTCGAGAACCCCGGACTAGTCGTCACACAAAAGTGCAACTACACGGACATTCTGACTATGTGCATTTGGGGGGGAGTCGCACGAGGAAATCGATGTTTCCCATATGCCAAGTGCAAAAGTACGTGGGGCGCAAGCAGAACAGGAGAGACAACAAAACTAGACACTAAAACTACGCTCAACACAGCAACACGCCACTCAGAGGTGGCGAACTCGCCACTCATAGGCGGCGAACAAACAAACAACAACAGACATGTATGACAATCTTGAAAGCGAGGATCAGTTCAGTTGAAAGTTTCAGCATCCAGCATTTCATGCAAGGAATCCAGTGCCAGAACTAAGCGCCATCCAAGGCTCTGCTGAAAGCTTTTCTTGTGACTCCTGGGCCATTGCAGACTGCAGGGCTGGCCAAAAGAATGTCTATTTGGATCCGAGAATCATACTTGAGGATATCCTCCCGCAACCGTCTTTTCCGAAGCCAGTTCACCTTGGCCGGTAATAGCTGGGTCGTCTCGGTTCTGTCTCTGGTGAGTGTTCCAGTGAAACTAACGAGGCCACGCAATCATTACACATTATTACTACACGTCCTGTCAACACATCAAATTCCAAACGTCCATCCGTCCATCTAATCTCTCTGCAGTGGTGATACTAGCAGCTGTGACAAGAGGCGTATGTGGGAAGCGCTTCAGCTCGGTCAGAGCTCTGCTGCAGGAAGAGGTAGGCATGCGTTCCAAAGTTGGGCATCGACCTGGGTGTTGCTGAGCTTGCTTGTGCCAGCATGCCACAGCTGCCTGCTTTGTTATGCCAACTCACAGCATACAAGAGTTTGCAAAAACCGCAAAGCTACACCCTGGGCAAACTGTGCGGGGCAACGGCTGCTCTACAGTGATGTTGGCATCAACATCTCTGACGCGCCAGTGGTATCAAACGTATTCAAGTGGCATTCTCCACTCATGATCCGGCCTTTACAGCTTGCCTTGCGGGAATGAAACAGTACACTATCGGCATCCTGCATTTCAGAACTGCAATAGCTACTTGTATGTGGAGGCAAGCTTGGGGACGTTCCATGAGTCACAGAAACTCACTGACACATGGTCCTAACCAAACCCCTGCGTAGTTATAGCAAGCTTTAGTCCATTCGCCAGGGTGCATCAAGTGCAGCGAGCCCCCCAGGTACCTGCAGCGACAAGCGCGCTTGGAGGAACAAAACATAGACCCCAAGACATTAGAACCCTCATCATGGGGTCCTCCAAAATGTAACCCTGATTTTGGGAAACTTATTCATGGCCAGCCACTCTGAAGAGTGTTATAGACGTGTACAGAAGTTTGTTATTTAGTACTATACGGCACGGCTCTGCTTTGTTGTGATGCTTTTCTTGGGTAAAGTCTATCAAAGCTAGATTCAGTTAAGCCAGGGCCTTGCATGATCTGCCAAGTTGCTCGGCGTAGAGGCGGGATAAGGGCAACCCGACTCCATATCCTGCCAGCAAATCACAGGTCAAGCTGTATGTCCAGCACAACCCAGATGCATCCAAGTCTCCTGAGAAGGAGGTCGGGGCTGAGCCCTGGGCAAGAGTAGTAATAATAATAATAGTAACAAGAATAAAAACAATATCAATAGTAATAATAATAATAGAAATAAAAATGATAGTATAATAATAGTAATAATAATACATTGCTTCAAGAAATATTCGGCCTCGCCTCTTGAAGGATCCTGCCACTGTCGTCGCACACCTCGTTGCCCCTGCAAAGCCACAATAAAATCGCAGCACAGTGTAATTCACCGCACAGGAGGCCATGCAAAGTTCCCATGAGCGTGGCATCGCTTGGCTGTTGGATGATGACCATCCAGCAGCACGAAGCAATGCAACATTGACTTGAACTTTGCAAGAGACATTCGGTCACGTGTGCTGAAAGCAGGATGACCATTCCTGCCTCGCAGTAGAGTACATGTAGCCTTGGCTGATATCCACAGGCGCACCAGCTTTGGTACTGTGACAGCCTTGCTCCAAATCACATCAGGTAAGAAAGCCATGTGAAAGGCCAAAGAGCTCCACACGCGCGGCTGCCTCTGGAAAGGAATGCCACCTCCTCAGAGACTTGCATTCAGATAGCTTCAACGCATATAACCTGAGGCTACCCTACTAACCATAGTAATCTTGTAATATCATACTTACTGGGGGTTAGTGGGAACAAGGGAATGCATTGTATATGGGAATTATGTAGGGATTCTATGCCGTTATTTCTTACACATATCCACTCCCACAGGCTCAAGGGATCAGAAACACGGCTTCTGCCCAAGCAGTAAGGCTATATAGTCCAAACTCCAAGTATCCCCCCCATAAACCCTAAACCCTAAGTAGTAGTTGCCATTTCCTCTTCCATTATCCCAACATAATATAAGCCTATGTATACCCGTAATATCATAGTTAGAAGTTTCCATTTTCTTTTCCATTATCTATATAGCTCCCTTTCAGGAATCTATACTACAGCTCAGTAAAGGACAAGCTATCCGGCTGCCCGCCTCGGTCAGTCACCAGCAAAGCAACCTGGCATCGCGATAGGCAAAAGACGCACTTTGCAGCAAGTCCAACACGGTTTAGGGTTTAGGGTGAATATCAGGGTTTAGGGTTTATAGGGGTTATATAGGGGTGATGGAAAAGAACATGGAAGCTACTATGTAGGGTTAGGATCTCCAGGAATTACTGAAGTTTCCCAGACCCTGGGTGGTGCACGATTCAATTCAATCATCCATAAGTTCGAATCTTGGGGCAGTCAGCTTCCCCTTGCTTGAAGGTTTGAACCCCAGCATTATGCTGTGCTGAGGGCAACGTGAAGCCGCACAGATTACTCCTTATTGTTCCGCATCTCTCCCCTGTTCCTGCCACAGAAGGCAACTCCAGCGAAACCCAGACTTTTGCAGAGCTCCAGATTCTCCGCAGTGGTGGAAGTGAATAATGGTAAATGTTAGATATCCCACCATGTGGCGGATGTCTGCTCCAAAGCTGTAAGTACAAGCGAAGCAAAGGCACCTGCGACTCGTCGCTGGCTACTCGGATCTGAACCGGGTCCTGAGAAGCGAGTGTTGGGGGGTTCCATACCCTGAAGGACCCGAGACACAGGTGGGGATGATCAGAACACCACCAGGGTCCCTTTTCAGCAGCATTTTGTACCATTAATGTTGTAAGAGACTCCCGTGATCAAGGCGCTGTTCCCCATGTTCCCCAAACCGCCCCTGTGAAGAATTCTCCAAATTTCTCGAGGACCCTGAGAAAGCCAAGTTGACATCCATGCGCAACCTCGCCTTCAGACTTCTAGGACAGCCCAGCTTAGCGCCGACATCAAAAGAAAGACATGGGCTATAGTCTGAACTCCTGGTATCCCCCATTCATAACCCTTCTGATGCTCCCTTATTTAACCCCCATATATACCCCCTTTTAAAGCAGTCTAGACTGCAAGTCACATGAGCAGCTACCTAAATTGTCAGTAAACAGCTAAGTAACATATCGCTTTGGGGGGGGCTATCGCTCTGCAGGCTTTTTGCGCACTGCTGATCGCTTCACAAGGGTTTTGCTTATGTCCCTGGATTTTATCTCTACCTGCTCTTGGCTCCTACACGATAAAAAAAAAGCGGTCACCCACATCAGCACATTTAAGCTGCTGCAGAGGGTCCGGTTCATTCTTGCCATTGGGGTTGGCTTCATATAGCTCCTGGGATTGCTGCGAGTTCAGGAGTTGTTGCAGATAAGCAAAATCTTGACAGACACTTGTCACAAAGGAGATTGGAAGAAAAGAGGTGTTCCTAACTGCGGTCACAGAATCACCCACCGCGCGAAGACTGTTCTTCAGAAGCTCCGCCTGAGCATCTCTCCCTGCTCACACGTCACTGCGCACGTAACAACGGATGGACTGCTGACAACCTGATTACCTGCAGTTGATGTCCCCAGCTAGTTCAAACGCATACAGGCCGAGCGGCGACGATGTACAACAGGTATTGCGGGATTAGTGGCAGCGTGCGAGCACGCTCGTCGCCGTGGAATGAGATCTCAATTCTAGGAACTCTCCTGCACAATGGACTGGAGCTCTGGCTTGAAGCGCAGTTCAAATTCCACACAAGCATCCGCCGTCAACACTCGCATGCTCTTTTCAACTGACACCCTATCCTTGCTGGTGGCTAGTTCGGGAGGAAGGCATGGAGTACAACCATGCTTGTTGGAGGAGACTGCTTCGGCACAGGAATCCCCTCCCTCCCTTTCACTAACCACCACTAACCGTCGCATTGATACTGGCGTCCTCAAGTAGTCACCGGCCTAGGATATGCTTGCAAATCAGTGATTCTGATGCGGCCAGGTTCGCGTTCAAACTTCCCTAGACTCTGGCTGAGATCAACCTGAAAACAGCTCACCGAAAGCTGTACTCACAAGAAATTGTCCCAACAAGAACTGGCTCAAGGGTCTTGCCCGCCAGCCTATCCTGTCAGGGCAAAGTATATTAAGAACGTACCACGAATACTTCATTCTGATTCTGACGCTACTGCTGCAGCTTTTCCCAGACCGCAACAAGCATCATCCCAACAGTAGAAACTGGCTTCAGCCGCGGGGTCTTGAAAGGCGTGGCCGTGGAGGTGTAATGCAACGAGGTGCCACTCCGGTAACCTGTTTGGCGGCACTGGCGCAAACTTGGCAGGGGTCGCAATGTACATCAACAATGCCTCGCAGGCCAGCAGCTCTGAAGAAAACACACCAGGAAATCAACTTTATTTGCTCTGCTTGCTTCCAGATACCATCTGGAGCCCGGGCAAGTGCCAGATACTGGGAGGTAAGCGTCTCCATGCCGATGCGGGAGAGAAACAAGCGATTCAGGAAGTTGTCGATGAATGCACGCGTGTCTTCGTACGGTTGCCCTTTCCGCCGCTGCAAGTCCTTCATCATGCCAAGGTCGATCCAGGAAACTCTTATGAGCCCTAGGGGGCTGGGAACAAATGGCTCAACCCTGGGTCAAGGATACATATTCTGCCTATGTATGATCAAGCCTGATACAGCAGGAATGCATTAATGGACCATCTAGCGTGAAAACTATGAAAAGCTGGATAGGCCAGACAAGCCATGGATCCCCCCACTGCTTCATGCCGAGCGTGAGTCGAAGTGCATGGTGCTCATTTCCTTGCGTAAGAGACTGTGCAACAAAACAATGAGATCTCCACTAACTCAAAATGCATCATCCGCTTTCAGTCAAGGCTCGCTTTTTGAAGCGCTTGATTACTGTCGCAAACTCCTGGGTTGCTGTTAAGGAACTTAAATTAAGTTACTATATTGGGGAAACCCCATTATTTACTATGCTATATGGTAACTTAATTGAATTTCCTTAACAGCAACCCAGACTCTTCAGGTCTTGCTGCCCGCACTTCTGTGAAGGCTTGGGCGAAGTCCTCTCGCACACTGCGGATTTCCGGTGCCTCCTGGCAGACAACTAGCGTCTATACCTGGCGCAGCACTTAGCACTTGCCTATGGTGTAGCAAAGCCGCTGCTTGCCTCCACAAATCAAGTAAGGCAGTTTACCGAACCAGTCCCCAACTAAGTCCCGGTATAACGACGAGTTTCTGAATGAGAAGCGCAGGAGGGTCAAGGCAGGTCTTAAACTCTAGATGGATGGCATGGGAGAGAATCTGGCCTTGAAACAAATAAACAGTCCCAAGGATTTCCCCAAGTCCTACAAGGACCAAGCAGCGATGTTGGGGCTTGGGATAATGGAAAAGAAAATGGAAACTTCTGTAGTATATTGGGGTTATATGGGACTAATGGAAAATAAAATGGAAACTACTATAATATTGGGGTTATATCACAACATGTTCAGCCTCAATTCTTTTACCCCGGCAGTTCTTTGCCCATTTGTCCTCCAGATCTGGGAGCATGTCCAGGTGTGCGATGCCTTATTGGCAAAGGAAGCTAAAGCATCGACAGATGCCGATCCATCATTTCTGCACCCTGGGGCATTATCCAGAATACTGCTCTTGCTACAAACACTCCACGGTCAACCCCATTCCCTCTATGCCCTTACTACAATTATTGCTATCATTAATATTGTTACTATTTGGCTATTAGTACTGTTATTATTACTATCAATCTCCATGATATTTTATGATTATTCTTTTTTCTAGGTTACTACTATTCGCCTTTCAAGTTGTAGGGCCTTGCATCGCGCACCAGATGCCAGATCTAAGCAAGGCAAGATGCGGTTCGCAAGCCTCACTGGAAGCTCCTCCTGAGGTTGCCACGTGCATCTCACAAGCGTGTATAACGCCTAAATCTAAGCCCTATATCATCCTAGTGTTCAATAGTTTCCCCTTTTTATTATCCACTATTTCAGGCTAGCTCATATATACATATATACATGTATACATATATACATATGTATGTATCCATATAGACCCCCTATAGAAACCATACTTCTCGTGTGAGCTCAGGCTTGCCAAAGGAATCTTTGACAACGAGCTAAAGCAGGCTCCTGAAGTGTGGAAGTCAAGGCGTCCGGAGTCTTCATCGCCTGTCAGCCAGCAGACACGATTCTTACTATTGTTTCGTTATTACTACTACGAATACTGCTAGTACTACTAGTGCTACTACTACTACCACTACCACTACTACTACTACTACTACTACTACTCCTACTACTACTACTACTGCTACTACTATTACTTGCTATTATTACTCTAACTACTATTATCAAAAGTAACTTCACTACCTGGGCTTGGAGGCTACTACCAGTCATTACCTTGTCACATACACGTCGGCCCCGTGCCTCAGAGCATGACGTGCTGCTAAGTTGCCAAGATTTCAGTCAGTCGCAGCGGCGTTGGCTGCCGCCTTGCTTGCTAAAATTGCGAACAAGTTTGCAAACATACCACCAATGAGAAAAGCGTTCAGCAAAACAACAGCCCAGTTGCGGAAAGACTAGCATTGACTCTAGATCCAGCATGACTCATGACTGTCATGATTGACCAAGAATGCAGAACAGCAGCAGGGATCTACACATTAACACCACCCTGTCACCTCTGCACTTCCGTAAGCGACATTGAGCTACCTGCTGCATCTTGTCAGTTGCGTGACACATGGCAATCAAGCGAAAGCGCAAATAGAAGCCGACCGTCCAAAAGTGCTGGGAATTCCCGAAAAAATTTGAGCGTAGAGAGGGCAAGAGAGGAAGCCGAGGCAAGGGAGCACCGGCCGGGCTGGCGGCTCCAAAAACAGTATCCTGCGCTTTTCTGAGAGTCCTACCCGGCAAACTCTGCCAGCTCTCCGGTCAAGTGCTCCGTGCTTGGAACGATGTCGGGAGCAGGCACCGCCCTGGGATTTTGACATTGCTTTGAGCACATGGCTCATGCATGCAACGATGTAGCGGGAAGAATCTGCTTCGCTGATTGATCATGCACTAGGGCGATGTGATTGTGTTGCTGCAATCTGCGGCACAGCTGCAGTCATCAACCCGGAGACTCCAAAAGCTCAAAGCTTCCCTACCAGGTCATCTAGAGTCTAGAGCTTGCAGGACATGCTTCGAAGACCCTTTTCCCATGGAGCCCATGGATCCCAGGGAGCCACCGGCGCCCAGAATCGATCCGTCCTGAAGGCTCTGTTCGCAGGTCATGCAAACGCTTCAATCACAGGTTCAATATTCTTGCTAATTCGAGTCACGCCAGCGCTGCCGCTGACTTCCGCATACAGGCCATATGAATTCCATTTTAGGCACAGAACTGGCATTTCAGCAAGGGCCTTCCCGTAAGCATGACTAATATTCCCGTGTCAGAGATCGCTTGCACTCTCTGCAACAGCTTGCAGACTTCAGCACCTGTACACTTAATAAGTTCATGGCTCTCTTAACACTATGATTATTACTACTATCATTATTAGTATTATTACTACTATTATCTTAGTATGATTATTACTGGTGAGTTGACATCTTAAGGTAGTAGCAAGCCATGACCACAATAAACTCTGTTGGGCCAAGCTGCGGAGATGCTGGCATCCACCTGCAGGGTCTGTCACATAAGCGGATGCTATGCCGACTTACAACTGAATCTGGACCATTCAAATAATGCATCAAAAGACGCACATCACGAGGCTGCAGCTTTCTGAAAAAATCCCTTCGCGACTGCATCCTTCACACGTTTGTCATGACAGGCCAGACTGGCAGCTTTCTCACCTCAGAGTCGTCTGGATTTTTGGGAAGGGGCCTCAAGAGGCCAAACGGGCGCCACAGAGGAGGCATTGCGGCATCCTCACACAGCAGATTCATGTTGAAGTCGTGAGGAGATAGCTAATCAGCTAATGATTTATGGAGAGTCAAATGGCAAAGAAAATACAACATGCAATGGAAGCTACTGTAAATCTACAACAATGTATACTACATGGCTTTCGGACTGAAGCAGGACCCCACCTCGACGCAGAGCTTGCGCCAACCGCCGAGCCATGGGGCTGTGAAAGCTGAAGGCGAGTATGTGGCACTCACTTACTGCACACAGCAGAGACGCTGTCACCCTGACCGTGCTAGGAAATCAGCCATCAAAAGGCGCTTGTGGGGTTGTGGTGGCCACCTGAGGGCAATCTGACAGTCTGGCTTCAAAAGAAGCGATACACGGCTCAGACTCTCGATGGGATCTGACACGGTGCATGGGTTTACGATGGTTTATGACATCAGTCTGAACCTGTACAACTCCTGCATTCTTCACTTATGTCAAGGCGGCACCTACAAGAGTGAGAACATGAGATGGCGAACATGGCGCCGTAGTGACTCATCATGACACTGCGCACGTCGCTCATTGCTGCGTGAAACTTGGCAACTAAGCTGTGCTCTCTCTCGTGGTCCCGCTTCCCGGCTTCAAGCTCCTCGCTGTCCAACGGCAAGGCTGCGAGTTCCTCCACACCTGGGGAACTGCAGGCATTGGCAACAATTCCCAACTGCTGCATCGATGGAACAAAAGTCCCTTACAATTCTTCCATGAACAGATGAGGCGGCCACGAAGCTGCACTGCCTGAACCTCAAAACAGATTCATGTGCAGGCGCGAATCAGCAAGTCTTTTGGTCAACCCCCTTGCTTAGGTCCTTTGGCGTTTGGAGTATTTCGGCGTAGAGTGGTCAAATCATATGGATTTGTGTCGGTGCCCGAGGCCAAGGAATTGAACGCGGAGCGTTTGCTGTTGGCACTCAAGCAAGTTTGCCGTGGCTGCACCTCAACTTCGACTGCTGCGAGTTGAGACAGCGCACCTTGGCTTTGAACCTGAGCAGCCGCACAAACCAACAACAATCAATAGAATGGAGAATCAAATGGAAAAGAAAATGGAAAATGAGATGGAAAGTGGGGGAATACAGGGATTTAAGGCACCGAGTGACAAGAACAGCCGAATACAATCCCTCGACAGGCCCATGGCGAGAGTTCAGACTGATTATAGTATAGTAGGGATAATGGAAAAGAAAATGGAAGCTACAGCTCCTCAGTCTCTCTCTCTCTCTCTCTCTGTCTCTCTCTCTCTCTCTCTATAGTCCCCCTGAAGTAGATAGAATACGGCTTTGGGTATGTTATACTGAGATCCCCATATACCCCAACATTCTATCTACCTAAGGGGGGCGACAATCTTTGCAATGGCTCCCCAAAGAATCCCAATAGCTGCAAATCAAGCGATGGAAGGCGATTGTTGACTCTGTCCTGACCAGCCGGGATGGCTTCAAACATCAAGCTGTCAGATGAGGACAGATGAGGCATGACTTGAAGGCATGAGACTTTGGCGCAGAAAATTCAGAGCCTGAAATACTAGAGCTATTAAACTGTTGTTGTTATTGACTATTGTTGTGATTATTGCTGTTTTTTGTCACTATTTTTGCTATAGTTGTTGGCTCCAAGCTGCAAGTCCCTCAGGCAGTCAAGTTGCGCTGTACCAGCGAGGCACTTCCCGCGGTTGTCGGCGAACGGTTGCATCGGCCTGCACAGCACTCATGTGGGGTGCGCCAAAATCGTGCTCCCTCTTTGGGGGGCCCCCTTGTTAATTAGTCTACTGTTTGAGGATGAGTACGGGTCCTAATTTGGCCTGATGTCAAACAGCATAAGGAAATGCCATACTGCTCATGGAGGAAATCTGTCACCTAGGTGATGCAGGATTTCATCCAACAACAGTACAGTTGATCTCGTGCTTGTTCGCGTACTTCCTGTTCCATTTACAAAGACATGTAGCTGCATATCTCGAAATGATCTTCCAATGGTCTTCTGACTACATCTGCGGGCGGGTGTCATCATGAAACAGCTTAATTACAAATCAACCTGACCAAAGAGTTGTATGCTCCTGTTTTTGCCCATGCCGCTCAAGGGTGCATGCCGAGTTTGTTCACAACCACATCCTCGTTTCAGGGCTCGTCGTTGGGAAGTCCCTTACCAAGTTCCATAAATTTCATGAGGATGGAGAAGCTGGAGCTGACTACACACTAGTCTGCGGAGTCTTCTGCCCCACTCGCCAACAGAAAGTCAATCCCTGATCCAAAGGCTTTTAATATATGTAGCCATTAATAATTCCTACATATTCCCTAGTTTCCATTTCATTTTCCATTTTCTTGTCCATTTGATTCTCCATTATCCCAGTATATCCCCAATATTATTTGAACTTGCACTCAAACTTGGAGCCTTCTCCTCGGCCTCTGGATCTGCAGAAGGCCTGGCGAAAAACTGAGAGGGTTGCAAGAGGCTAATATAGGGGCCTAAATAATTACCAATATCATATAGGGTTGAGGGTTTAGGGTTTGGGGTTTAGGGGCCTAAATAAATAGCAATATTATCACCAATAATGGAGAGTCAAATGGAAAAGAACATGCATGGATAATGAAATGGAAATTGGTGTTATATAGGGATTTATATAGGGTTATACAGAGGTGATATTGGGATAATGAAAAAGGAAAAGGAAACTTATGGATTACAGGGGCTATGTAGGGGTTATATAGGTATTTTGATACTGAAGCCCACAGACTCCCTCACCACGATGAGGAATGAACATGCAGGAATAAAAATGAGACCAGTACCACGCGGAATAATAATGGTATTGATACGGATGCCTTAAGGAGTTTAGACCCTAGCTCATGTCATCATGAAGCATCTCACAACAGTGCGCCTTCCTGCTGGCCGCATCGTTGCTGCTCCTGCAGCCTCAGGCAAACAATGCAGGACGAAGCCAATACTCTGCCAACTTCTCGACTTCGAGTAGCAAAAGCCTGCTGCCTGTATGCCGTAGTAATGCAATGAAATGCTCTTCAGTGCAAAGTCACCTCAATAGTGAACGCTCGTGCCGTCTGTGCCTGACTTGACGGCGGGGTGTGCATTCGACCAAAGCTGGCCTAGCACAACACGATCAGCCAACATGTCTTGCGGCCGGGCTCAATGGGAGTGTCATGAATGCGCCAGTACAACGAATTTGACGTTTGGCATGTTCTGCAACACTTCCAATGCACATCAGTTTGCTTCGGCCTTCCCAGCCGCCGGCATCGTGGCAAAGTGGCGCTGAGCTGAACTCGGCAGCAGGGCTCCATCATGCATGTGAACAACAGCATGCACTGCGGCCCTTCCTTACTCGTGGTTAGTAGGGAATAAGGGAAGACATTATATAGGGATTACACAAGGGCTAGTGTCTTTTATTATTCCCTTCTAAGCCCCAGTAAGCTCCTCCTGGTCGCATGAAAACTTTCTGAACTTGCTTTGCGACTATGAGCTCTATGCCCAGACCCTGCTAAAGGATCCAAAAAGTAGAACCCCCTTTTAGTCCGCTAGTTTGCCCCATGTAATAGCGGGTTATATTAGGTAGTTTCCCTAAATAGGGGGACCCCAATATAAACCCCAAAATACTATAATCCTTATTATAGGGGCCCCCAAAAAGGTACCCCTAATTTTGGGAAACCCCCATTTGGGGGGCTCCATGTTTTGGATCCTTTAGTTCGTTTGGATGGACGCTGCCTGGCTGGATTCCGGTCCTCTCGGAGGACGGCGGCTCCAGTCCGCCCAAGCGTGCCGTGAACTGCAGACTTTTCTGGCTTGCTGTTTCGGAACTTGAATTAAGTCACCATAATGGGTATGTATATAGTATATAGGGTTTAGGTTTAGGGCTCAGGGCTTAGCGTTTGGGTTTACCATAATGAATACATGGAGCAATTAATAAGGTTTCCCCAATATAGTAACCTAAGTTAAATTCCTTAATGCTGCACTGACTTCAGTGAAAAGGCCTTGTTTAATGTGTTCTCGCCGCCGCATATTCAGGATCTGGCCATTGTTGGGAAGGTTCGGTTAAATGTGTTTTGGTTTTGGACGGGACCGAATCCAGAACATCCCTTTCAAAATAATCTCCAAGGCCTCCTGGGGCCCTCCGTACCGTGTGACCCTCGTTCACGACGTCTAATTTCAAATTTTCCAAGGGGCCCTATTGTTGGAGGGGGGGGTAAGGTTTAAAGAAGGTCCAATATTAACATCAACCCTGTTTTTGAAGGGCACTCTAACTGCACATTATCAGCCCTTCCAACCTAAAAAGCGGTAGCTGAGCTGAGACCTCGGATATCCGAAGATGGAGCCTTGAAGCCAAAGCTAAGTGTCCCTCCAACTAGGAACGACATTGCCGAACTCGCTTGGCAAAAACCCGCCCACTGTGCGGTGAAGGCCTTGAAGCCATGGAAGATGCAAAGTAAGAGCACACCCTCACTTCTGGCTTGCTGCTTCGGACACTTTTTGCGAACTGCGAAAGGATCGCCAAAGGAACTAATTACGCTGCGCTCCATTGGCGCAAGTTTGAAATGAGCAAAAGCGTTGCCTTTGGCACTGAATCCGAGAAGCAGCATTGTTGGGAGCTTGCAAGTTTCTCAAACACCTTGCGTGGCAAGAACGAAGCTGGCTCCTGCATCTGTTGCAAGATCCCAAGATGCTCCAAAGATGCCACGTCAGGTCGGGGTGCTATCCCCATCCCGCCGGCTTGCGGGCCACTAAAAAGATGCCCCGTTCGGCTGCTTCAAAGTACTTGATGCAAGCCTCTTTGATTTTGAGCCGAGGCGCTACCCCCAACCCAGCAGGTTTGATGCCGCTGCTCCACGCTGTCTGAGCCTTAGTTAACGGGTCTGCGTGTGCTGCGCGCAGCGAACACAATGACCTACCATGCTCTTCCTTTTTTGTGCAGGTTGCCCGAGGTGCGTCGTCGCTTGAAATCTTCGCATCCTGTGGCTGCATGGCTGGCGGAAACTCCCATGCGCTGCAACAAGACTGGGTTTGGGTGCAAGAACGGCCTTCAACCTCAACGCCGCAACGCCACCAACAGGCAAGAACAAGCACACAACAAGTGGGTCCCATCACCAACAACACGTGTTGCAACCAGCCAATTACACGAGAAAACATGGGCATTGCCCAATGTTACTTCATAACAAAATGACCTCTTCGCGGAAATCCAAAGTTCCTTTCGCGCATCTTTCGCGCACCCCATCGCGAACTTTCGCGGAAGCATATTTGAGTAATTAAAGGAACTATGGCTTACGATACTCCTTTCGCGAAATCCAAAGTTCCTTTCTCGCGCACCATCACCACCTTTCGCGGAAGGTCTTTTAAGCTATCCGTGGTCGTTTTATGTAAAAATGCCTTCGTGGGGTTTTCAGGCGATGCCCACATGAATTTCCGGCAGGTCCAAGTTGTGCAAATGTGGCCCCAAGCTTCGGCTCAACCTGAGGTTCGGGCCGGCGTGCTGAGCGTGCTCGGCCTCACGCTGCCGCTTCCGCTCGCCGCGGGTGGGGTAGCCTCAGCCAATTGGTTGGGCAAGCTATCGTCTGCCTGCCGGTTCAGCCGCGCAACGTGGGCGGTCGTGCGACGGGCATGTGAGCTCAAATGCCAACTTCCAGAATCGACAAATGTCCTGGCAGAAGCATGCAGGAGCTACCGCGCTTCGCAGATTTCCGAAAACAAACAAGAGCTCCTGCTTGGCCGATGCCGCGAAATGCAGCTTGTCTTTGGCCAAGGGCCAGTGTCGGAGGTTCTCCCTCCCCGCGGTCACTTTGCACTCATGCTCCCGGAGGAAGTTTCTCAAGCAGGGAAATCACAAACATGCTGCAGCAGAGGCTTGTGCAAGCGACTCAAACTGACAGAAAGGCCCCCGCCGGATCTTCCAAAGGTTCGCATCATACTCTGGCCGAATGCGAACATGTGGGCAATTACGGTATCTCCTCAGCCGTGCACACAGGCAACTCGATCTGATCATGGCTTTGGATAGGATATCGTCGCCAATTGTCTGCGCCCGAGGCACTTGTACGAGCCACCCACGAGAAAACACACACATACTTTGCCTTCGCGTTGGCGGTGTCCATAATGTTTTCCCATAAGTCCAGCTGCCGCTCTGTAAGCCTTTTACACTTTCAACAGAAGGCCTTCGGGCAAATCCCCGCGCATACAATGTGGGTGCAACACGGTGCAAGCAACCAAATGCAAACCGTCAAGACGTAGCCCTCTCGAGCATATGAAGCTCAGCTCTCGGCCGCTCACCACGTCGTTGCCAAAGTAGGAGATGCCGAGACATCGGCAGGGAGGCATGGCCTTCAAGGCCTGCGAAAATGCAGTAGAGATCTCAGACCCCAAAACGCCTTCCGGCACCCTGCCTGGAGTATCTCTTTGGCTCCACCGCCGGCTTCATAGGTAACTTCTGTCGGGCCACCCAGAATCCACTCCAAGTCCCCCTTGAGGGGCTGCTTGACATTGCAGGCATTCTTCACGTAGAGTGAAGAATCCCCAAGGAGCTGGTATCGCTCCACATCCATTGCTGCCATTGACTCAAGTGAATAGTGTAAAAGTGCATTCCAGTTGCGGATTCTTGGGCCCCAAAGAATCTGCCTGAAAATCTCTTCCTAGCTCACGCAGCTGCTGTGACGATGGTGCGTATCATCTGGGCAGTGATTTGAACCAGTCTTCCGTCACGCATGTCGTGCTGACAGGACAAGTGACAAAAAGCCTGAAGCAAAAAGCAAGCCAAGCTGCAGAGTGACACAAGATTTGGCACACGCCTACTCCACCAGCATTACTTCGTTGTGCTTGTGGCGGCTTTTGCTGCGCCTGGCAGCTGTGCAAGGGCAGCACGACATTAGCATATAGAATGCAAGGCATCCCGCTATGCGAGTCAACACGCCCCTGTTTCGGCCTGTGCGCCGCGCATAGCCTTGCCACCGACCTGCACAGAAGGCACAGCGCCACACTTGACGACACCAAATGCTTACAAATAGCTTCTTCCTCTAACGACGTCTCTTGTGTATGGCCCAAGGGCTTCTCTGTCTCCAAGTGCCCTTCTAATGCAAACTAGAATTGCCTTGTGAGGAAAAACTGTGGTGGACTCACCTTGTCATAGGATGCATAAACCCTCACGTCCATTGAGGAACGCCCTAGATAACTGTATCAGCATTGCTTGTAGGAGTCTCCTCTCAAAATGAGCCAATTCTTAACAGGAGATTGAGTTACAGCGAGACAGCAACATTCGCGAACAGCAGTGTATGCTCATGGTACTTTCGGAGACCAAGCAGTGAGGGCAAGCAACCATTTGCCAACGCACATGAGTGATGATGGAGAGAAGAAGGGAAGGGGGGGGATAGGAAGGATGCTTTAAGCCATCTCTTGTTGACATATCTTTTGATGTCTTTTGGGGACTTTGCGCAAGATAGCATCTCCGTCTATCGCATCCCCAGTCCACGTATCCACCTGCACTGAGCCCGTGGCCGAAGGGTCTGTGTCTGAGTGCCTGGTATGGAGAACTCAACTCGGCAAGAAATCAGGGCTGGGATTTAGAGTTTAGGGTTTAGGGGGCTGGGACCCCTGTTATAAGGATAATGGAAACTAAAATGGAAACTACCATAGTATATAGGGGTTATATAGGGGTTATATTGGGATAATGGAAAATACAATGGAAACTACTATAATGGAGAATCAAATGGAAAAGAAAATGGAAAATGAAATGGAAACTATTTTAGATTACTATAGGGACTGTGTTAGGACTACTGACTACTACGGCTTGTGTTTGTTCATTCCCTACTAGGCACAAGGAAGTCGATGGACAGCCTACAGTCGAGTTGTACTTCTCTCAACTTGACTGGTAATCAAGCCTTTTGTTCTCCCCGAGTTGGGAAAGGCTTCACGCCGCAAGCATGACTACTACTTCTCGGTAGTTGGTGGAACGCAATACTTATAAAGCAGGATCATGACCGATACACACTCGAGGCGGAGAAATTGCCAAGCGTACTAGATGAGAATCACGGAGGACAAGAATAGGCCCTGAATAGGCTCGCAGCCCACAGCCCGAACCAATCACTGCTTAAATTGCAACGGCTCTAGGACCACCTACGGGGACTGCCTCTGCTGCCGGCCCTGCCCCATCACATGATGAGGCCTCGTGCAGGAAGACGTGCATGCTCAGCGATAGAGGCAAAACGCAACGACTGCACAAGTTATGCAGATGCATCCGAGGGCAGCACCACGAGGCCACGAAAGAAGCGGATCAATCAAGTGTTTGCCAGTGCCGGCTTGGGCAGTTGCAGGATTTTGTCTGTGTAAGTATGGCGTGCACGATGTCACAGATTCCCTGGGAGTCAAGCTGTAGGTTTGCAAATCCTACCTGAGAGGTTCAGCTGCTGGGTGAAGTTTGGTGCTGGATCCAGTCATGACAAGCTGCCCTACGCGTACGCCGGATCAAGCCAATTGGAACGTCAAGGCGCGCCTCGGGTAATTGGCAGGACCACTTCATGGATCTTAATGGTACTGACTCGCCATGTTAATGTCTAAGCTTTTTCTGACATTCCCTGGCAAATGCTGTATTCCTTCAAACTAAATAGAATGGAGCAACGGCAAGAGTGACAGTATCAAAGCCATGACATGGTGCGCATCAAGACTTAAAGGGGTGTGTTCCTGCTGGAAATCTCTCAGACTAGGTGCATTTGTGAAACTTAGCGCACCTTTAGCAGCGCCGACGTCAAAGGCACCTGCGACTGGCAAGGAAGGAAATAATGTGCCGGTGGCGTCAAGTACGTTTGGCGATGGTCTGCGTTTGTGCTACTCTTAACTCATGATTCGACTCATGATGGCCGTCATCATCACCATGGCCTGTATCCTAGTGGGAACGATCATCACATTTCACTATTCCGTGTTGATAGGTATGAAATCTAGTATTTCTGTGATGCTGGCTCATATGACCTCACCGACTGACGTCTCACAGCCGCCATGAGAAGAGGAAGAGGAGGGCCTTTGGTTAGCTGGAAATGAAAGAAGTAAAGGGACCTAGGGTTTCCATGTCATTTCCGATGTTCCTTTCCATGTGATTCTCCATTACTGGGGATAATATTCCTAGACCCTAAACTCTAAAGCCCACACCCCAAATTTTAAACCCTAAAACCCAAACCCCAAATCCTAAACCCTAAAATCCACACCCCCA
>CAJNIZ010004592.1:40881-64422 GCA_905231905.1 Symbiodinium pilosum | reverse complement strand
CTAAATCCTAAACCCCATAAGCCCCCCTAACCAAAGGTAAGGACCAGGGCAAGCTGCGCCTGGCCCAGGCCCCGCAGCTTTGGCACCTTTGGCACGCTCAAAAAGTCCAAACGATGCTGTTGGCTGCTGGATTCTATATCATATTAAAATAGAATATTATGTTATAGTATACTATTATAGTTTATTATAGTATACTATTATATCATTTTGTAGTATACTGTTATATTATATCATAGTTTAATATTATATTATATTAGAATATATCATATCATATCATATCATAGTATTATATACTATATTATATTATACAGAAAGTAACACATTAGTGATACCACGTGCTCCATTCAGTTCCCGGGCATATGAACATAACGATGTGCCAGATGTTGACAACGGCGCAGAATGCTAAGTCTGAACATAAGATTACATCTGTTGCACAGCTATCTGCCCATGCTTCATCCACAAATGATTTAAATGATTTAAACATGTAATGAGTATAGCAGATTCCGCAACTTACATACAAATTCGACAACATGCCAGGAATCCTCACCGTTCAAGTATGTGGCTATTGATGTAGGACCACCCGCAAGACATATGTGAGTGATTCTATCAATAAACAACACCACACCATGATATTGCATAGTATATTGCATTATAATACTATGTTGTAGAATATGCTATATTGTAGTATAGCAGAATAATGTATATTCTAGTACAGTAAAATATATCAAAAAAATAATATACTATATTATGATATATGCTAAGATATTATGCTATATTATGTTATGGGGTTCAGGAATCCGCGGGGAGGGAGATTTTAGGGTCTAGCGGCGGCCGTGCAGCAACGCTGCCTGTTGTGATCAAGAGATGGACGAGGAATATGCATTCAGCTCTTGATTGACGACAGTGATTGGGATTGATGAGCTCAACTTGATTCGTAAGTCTACCGTAGGACAAAACTTACCCAATAGACCCAAAAGCCCTTGCCCAGAGCCTCAAACAGCCCGACCCTGAACCCCTCCACTTCTCAGTATGACATCGTCATCTAAGACTACTACTACTACCACCACCACCACCACCACGACTCCCAATACCGCTACCACCAACCGCCACCACATACTACCAATCACTTTATCTAATGTAATCCCCTATATAACCTGTAGTCGCCTTGGACCTGTAGTAAAAATCATATTTCTTAACATTTCCTTAGGGTTAAACTTAGGGTTATACTAGAATAAAATTTCAAAAAATCCTAAGGACATCTAAGGACAGTACGGTAACCCCCTGCAAGGGTACTCCTTGCAGGCTTCATCTTGGTGCCCGGCTCTTAGAACGCCCGGCCATGCGCCGGGGCGGCAACCGCACGCCGCGGCTCCGCAGTGGTGCGGAAGTGGTCCTGAGGAAAAATCAGTTGCTAAGGGCAAAAGACACACGGTTTAGGGGTTTAGGGGTTTAGAAGAGGAAGGGCAAAAGACTTAGACAATCTGGGTTGCTGTGAAGGAACTTAAATTAAGTTACCCATAATGGGTACATACAGTAAACAGCAGGGTTTCCTCAAAAAAGTAACTTAATTTAAGTTCCTTAACAGCAACCCAGAAATGAGATCCAAAACAGGTTGTAAGACTTGCAGGCTTGAGGGTTTTGATGAAATTTAGGGTGAAGGAGTTTGGGGCTGGAGACACTTTTAGGGTTTGATGACCCAGGCAGCACAAGAGCCTCCCGCTCGACCTAGGACACTCAGGCCAGCACCCTCCGGCCCTGAAGAAACTGCGAATGATGTGAGCTCGCCCTGAGTACTTCCCAGTCCAAATGTCCAAAATTGAATGTTCAAGCTCACATGCTGATGAGCAAATGCTGAGGTAACGGCTTTCCCCGCTGAGGTGGCTAGCTTCCGGAGCTGGTGGTTCCCTTGGCCTCAACAGCAGTTGCAAATGTGCCAGGAGGAAAGTAGGAGCGCGATGTCTGAGGAGGCGGAGGCAATAAGACTGCGATGAGTGTGATGAGGTGTGCTCCAAGTGGGTAGTAATCGGCAACATGTATACCGCATCTGCCCAATGGCTGGGGAAGGCCCGGATCTCCAACTACTTATAATCTGCTGCAAGTGCCCGTGGTCAAGGACCTGCGAAAACCCTCCCATATGGATAACTGGGTATCGGATCAATTGCGGGATGATTCCTGACAGCTGTCTTTCTCGGACCTGCTCACCAGTCCAGTTTGTAGGGGCGTCCAAAACTGGAAGGGGGAACAGATCCTATATTCTAGAATATTACAGTATACTAGTACTAGTAATAGTAATGGTAATAGTAATATTCTCAGCTTTTGTAGGGAGCCAGGCGCTCGTGCAAAGGTGGTCCGATTGCCTGACAAACTGTATACGCTGCTGTCTCTGATGCAGACTTTCCCAAGCAAAAAGGCCTGTCAAACTGCGTGATTCTACAGTAGGTACTGCGAGCCGAGCGCCTCCACGACGAGCTTGTTGCATCTCGGTGTCATAGGCCTGATGTCAAGCCATCAACTGGCGCAAAATGGAGAAAAGCTGCTCCCAGATCATGAGATCTAATATACTCTTATTATTACTATTATTACTATTACTATTACTATTACTATTACTATTACTATTACTACTAATATATTATAATTTCTATTGCTCTACTATACTATATTGTAATATTCTGGAATATAGTATCATAGTATCATCACACCTTTGCGCTCGGTGTCAAGCTCCAGGGCCAGGCTCTTCCGAGCCAACCACAGAAAACCTCCAGCTAAACATGCCGAGCTAAAGCAACACGCAGGTTGTTCTCAAAATTATGAGGGCCCCTTTTGGTTATGCACATATTATGGCATATTACAAGCACTTAATGATTAATGTCTAGGGGTATCAAAATGGGACCGCAATTTTGGGAACTATCCATACAATCTCTTGACCCCACGATGCGAAACCACCATGCTACGATGCAGCACATCTCGCGCTGCCCCCGGCTTTCCGTTTCCAACCAGAAACGAACAGAGCACAGTGGAGCCCTACCATGAACCATGCGCCTTCTGTTTAGCTGGTTCTATTGATAGTGATAGTATAATGGTACTGTAATAGTAATAGTAGCTGAAATTCGAAGGGTCATCATACCTCCCCTGGCCCTGCCGTGAAGATGCCCAAAAGAAAGAAACAAGCATCTCGACTACCCAAGCCCTTTTTCTGGCATAGATCGAGTACCCGTCGCCGGCAAGAAAAGATCGAGACCACATCGCTGTCAAGAAAAGAACGGGTCTTCGCAGAAGATGCTGAGCGACAGCGCACTTCTAATTTCTGGACAAGTAGTTGTGGTTTAGCAGGATCTCCATGTCTCTGGCCATGCTGACGCTTACATCAGCGCGCAAAGATGGGCCAGCCAGCGCGCAGGCTTTGTTCGATGTTGTTCGCCTTCTCCGCATCCTACTGCTCCAACATTCTTCAGGCTGCAGCCAACACCGCGGCCATAAGAAGAACCAGAACAAACATCGCGTTTGGAACGAGGTCAGAAGTGTTGTATGTTGCTGTAGACCTGAGGTCGGGGCTGCCTTTCCCAGTGGCATCACGCTGCCGCTTGAGCCGTTGACCGCTTGCCAGTTCAGCCTCACAATGCGGGCGCTCCTGCTTTGGGCAAATGGCAGCTCCCTGCCAGGATGCATGCCACCTCTGGAATTTGGCTCTTCCAGGTAAATGGTGTCAAATGTCAACTTCCAAAAGTGGCAGAAATGCTCACAGACGCTGCCAGGTTATGAAGAGCACAGCCGCGCTTCGGAGATTTCCAAAACAAACAAGAGCTTCCGCTTGGCCGGTGCCGCGAAATGCAGCTTGCCTTTGGTCAAGGGCCAGTGTCGGAGGTACTCCCTCCCCGCGGTCACTTTGCATTCCTGCAGAGGAAGTTTCCCAGGCACGGATCCCACAAACATGCTGCCGCATGGGCTTGCGCAAGGGAGCACAAATTTACAGAAAGGCCCTCACGGCATCTTCCTCAAGTCCTCGTCATGTTCTGGCTGCAGGCGCCAATGACTGTGGTTGTGGTATCTCCTCAACCATGTACACAAGCAAGCCGATCTGAACATTAATTACAGAGACAGCCAATGCGAAGGCAAAATACGTAGGCTTCCTGGGTGGCTGGCTCGTACATCGTCGGGTCTCATACGAGCCAGCCAACAGGAAACACACGTACTTTGCCTTCGCGTTGGCGGTGTCTATAGTGTTTTCCCATAAGTCCAGCTGCCGCTCTGTAAGGTTGCCTCAGGCACGGCAAAGCCTTTTACACTTTCAACAGAAGGCCTTCGGGCAAATCCCCGCGCATACAATGTGGATGCAACATGGTGCAACCAACCGGATGCGAACCATCACGACGTAGCCCTCTCGAGCATACGAAGCTCTGCTCCCGGCCGCTCAGCACATCGTTGCCCAAGTAGGAGATGCCGAGACACTGGCAGCTGCGCATTCGCTTCAAAGAAGGAGAACAACATAGAAAACTGCACCCTGCCTCAAGAATCTCCGTGTTCCACTGCCGGCTTCTGTGCGTGACGTCTGGCGGGCCACCCAGCATCTCCTCCAAATCCCCCTTGAGGGGCTTCTTGACGTTGTGGGCATTCACCTGGAGTGAAGAATCGCCCAGGAGGTGGCATCGCTCCACATCCATGGCTGCCACTTTCAAGCTGTGGATTTTTGAGCCCCGAAGAATCTGCCTGGAAACCTCTTCCTCACGCGTGCAGCTTCTGTGACGGTGGTCCAGGAACCCCTATAACCCCAGCAACCCAGTAGTTTCCATTTTGTTTTCCATTATCGCAATATAACCCCAATATTACCCCATTATAACCCCTATATGACCCCAATCATCTGGGCAATCATTTGAGCTTGGCAACGCTGAAGATGCGGACGTGCTTAGCTGGAGAGATGGCTACTGTTTCTATTATTACAATCTCATTATTACTAGTATTGTTGTTCCTATTACTCCTACTGTGATTGTCATTATGATGAATATTATTGCCATTCCTATCATTCCTACTATTCGTATTTGCAAGCTGCTCCCGCCCACCCCGCCTCTTCTTTGGCCCCGAATCGATGCGGGTGGCTTTCACGTGCCGAGGCTGAGCTATCGTGTAGGCACCTGTGCTTGCGAGGTGTCCTAAACCCTATGTATCCCTATACATGTATATATATATACATATACATATCTCCCTAAATGTCCCCGAAATAATTTCAGTGTACCCCTAGGTCGTTTTGTGAGAGTCAGACAAGTGCCCCTACGCTGTGCAAGTCTTCTCCACTGCCAACGTACAATGCCTACACATCTGCTTCCAAATTCCATAAGTAGCTACTTGTGCCGGTGAAAGTCCTGACAAATGACGGCATGCCGGGCGAGGTCTGCAACACCGCCGTCTTATGCCAGCAGAGAACATGGAGCTTGCTTGCAAAAGCTGCGAAACCCGGCTGTGCCTGGACCGAGCGCAGAAGACAGCCTGACCAATGATAGTATTGATAGTGTTAAGGCGCTCTTGCTGCAACATTACTTGCGGCGAGCCAAAACCATCTCAGTACATACGCTCCTTCTCGGACTGCCAGCTGCGTATCGCGCATCGCGATCAAAAGTCGATCAAACATACATCAGAATTCGAATTGGGCTCATTGGAATTTTGGCAAGTTCGCTCACAAGCGCCGTCCAACTTGGAAGCTCGTGATGCGGTATCATGTCTGCAGCACCCTTCAACTACTCTTACGAACCTACGTAGCTACAGTGCAACAAGACCCTAATCAGTCAGCGCACTCGGCGACACATCCAGAATTGTCCAAGTAAAAGAGGGTAAAAGGTATACGCGCAACACCAACTTCCAGGCGGCACCTCAGCTGCATGATGCGGAATGGTACTTTGTCCTTCCTATCATTCCTGTCGGTTATTTTCATTACTGTTATGACTGTTATGTGATCACTATCATTACTATCATTACTATATTACTATTATTGATATACTGTTGTTGCTATTATGACAATTATCATTACTATTCTTAGGGGCACTAAAGATATTCCATGACATTCCGAAGCGAAGCATCCTCGTGCCTCTCCGGCTCCGAAAAACTTCGTTTGGCGCTTCCAAACCGCGCCTGAGGTGTCAGGATTAGGACTTAGGGTTTAGGGCTTGTAAGCTTTAGGGCTTAGGGCTTGTAAGGTTGAGGGTTTAGGGCTTAGGGTTTTGGGTTTAGGAATTGGGGTTTAGGGTTTACGGTTTGGGAGGAATACAAAGAAAATCTATGATTCTATGAAAAATCAAATGGAAGCCGGGTCTAGCTAGTAGGGAGATTGCCCCAAATGATGGAACATGCAAGGACTTCCAACGGGCAGGACCCCACAAGCCACGCCCTGCGCATATACGATACTTGAATGCTGTCGATGTTCATCATCATTGAAATAAGACAAAACCTTTCCATAGCATCAGACCCTAAAATGGCCTGTGTTTGGACGTTGCAGACTGATTTCACAGAGGTCAATCAAAAACCTCATCTCACAATACCTCACACCACATTAGGTTGGGTCTAGCAAAACTTCGGACTGCGCAGTTTTGGAAATGCCTGGAATTGGACTGCTGCAGAGACAGATTTTGCATGCAAAACGGATTTTTCATAAAGTTGTCATCAAGGCGCTGAGCGTGCTCTTGACGGCTTCGAGACGTCATACCTGAATCATGAACTTGCAGTTTGGCGTATACTGGTAACCTGTTGTTTTGGTCTCTCTCCACAGTTGCAGCGCTTCCCGAACCAACTGAAGGAGCTGAGTCAAAGGCGTATGCGGACAAGGCCTCAGGGGAGCATTGGGGTTTTATAGTGATGATGGAAAGGAAAATGGAAACTACTATAATGGGTTATATAGGGTATAGAATGTGGGGTCTATGGGGATCTTCTTACATACATGTTAAGGCTATGAAGGATGATGTCCCAACATGCAGAACACATCCACTCCCAATCATCCTGGGACTGCAAAATATCTATGCTCAGGTGAGTAGTGTTTTTTTGGTGGTTAAACATAGTAAGATTAGATTCCTTACATAAAATACTATACTCCAAAAGGAGGATAGAATCTTACTCTATAATGGGTACCATAGTATCCCCAAAGGTAGGAAACAATCCTCTCATTCACCTTACTGATCCCCAGGCACCACGAGTCATGGCGGCGAGTTTTCAGCACAAGATCTTCTTGGGTAACCCGAGAAAACTGCATATATCGGGCAACGGGCAACCTTCCAGGATGGAATGGGTAGCCAAAAAGATATCCACTCACACAACTCGACCAAGGATCAACCAAAGAGTCACAAGGGAGCTGGTGAAGGTATAGAATCACACCTCTACGAGCTCTGGGAAAGCTCTTTCTGATAGACTTGGTACTTGAAAGGCGGTGCTGGCCTCAACTCCAGATTCGTTTCCTCAGGTCGGTGGCCGTTGAGGCACCTCATGAAAAGGATTGTGAGCAACTACAAAGATCTGCACTCTCAGCTTAACACAACATGAGGTGCTTCCTACACCCCCGCTTAGACATGAATCTGGAAGTAGCCGTTCCCGTTCCAGGCACGCCCACAAGAATGCTATGTTTCCACCCTGTTGACAGAAACCAAAGGCCCCTTCTAAACAGCTGAGTCAGAGTGGGATGCAGGGCACTTGCCTCTGCATGATCGGCCAAAGCGCCCCTATACTTCGCATGGCCAT
Organism: Symbiodinium pilosum; assembly: GCA_905231905.1. NCBI lineage: Eukaryota > Dinophyceae > Suessiales > Symbiodiniaceae > Symbiodinium > Symbiodinium pilosum. The sequence continues at coordinate 56,712 of CAJNIZ010004592.1, read as the reverse complement.
GTCCTAGACGCCCACCGAATAGGGTCCTGGAGATACGAACCCCAAAGTGGTCAGCGATTTGAGAAGTCGTCAAGGAAGAGCTTTCCTCGCATTTAGCGCGGCGCGAAGCTGAGCGTGGTCGCAGCGTTGATGGCGGCATGTACCTGCGTTGAAATAGAGCAGCACGATGGAACACCACAATGCAAGCAAGAAAACCGAGTGTATGGGGGGCAGCCCCAAATATAAATACTGCTAGACAGTACGAAGTGGCATCATCATCTTGTGTCGTAGCCCACATGCCTTCTGCCTTCCCTCTGCAGCTGGGCACGCGAAGCCGGGCGCATCATGGCTGCGGTCCGGCAGTCGCTTGCTGGTCCCGAAACTGCAAGCAAACGCGTGTTGAGTCTGCTCGGGGCCAGGAGCTGCAACCATTCCAGGCATGGCCGAACAATTGCATGTTTCCTGAGGGTTCTGCGGTTAAAGTGGTTGAGTGAGCTCACTGCCACGCAAGGTTTGCCTGGAGACTTGACGAAACAGGCCGGTGCCTAGCTGTCCCAGTGTGGACCCTTGACTTGGGCAAACGGCCTTTGAAAGGGACATCAGTCCTGCAGATAGCTGCTATGATGCAAGGGGATGTCGGCATGTTGGTTTCCACATCCAGCCAAGCAAAATACTTGATCACTAGGGATAAACGATGCCACAGTACCAGTGCAGACCAGAAGTTTGACCACCACCAATGTTCACAATCACAAGAACAACAGCCGGAATCAGAATCTTGGAAACAAGGAAACATGCACTTCAAAGGAAGTGCGAATCCGAATTGCAGTTGCCTGAAGCCGCGCGGCCACGGTACAGCTATACTGGCGGCCCGAGAGGCCGTGCCTGACACTATTCTCCCCCAAAACGAATATGGGGGCCTTCCAAATTTAGGGGTACCTTTTGAGGGGTCCCTATAATAGAACAAGGATTATAGCATTTTGGGTCTATACTAGAGTCCCCTATTTTAGGGAAACTAGCCTATCAAACTTGAAATGGGTTCTTGTGAAGGTGCTACGCACCCCGCGTCTTGCAGGTGAATAGCTCGACCTGACTTAAACATAAAGCACATCTCACACCACAAACATCAGAGCCTTGAATGCTGCACTTTACTGAAACAAGTTCCTAAATGAGCAAATGGTTGCATCCCCATCTCGCGCCCTGAACCTCCCTAACAACCTTGATTACACATCTCCCATTTGACCACCAAGAACCTCAGGAATCTTGATGCACTACTCTTGGAGGACAAATTCGTAGTCGACCAGTAAAGCCCTGGACATCCCCGAAAATGACCTAGTCATAATTGCAGGGAGCCTGACTAGACCCAACATTTTCTAGTCTCTCTCTTTCCCTCCACGTGGACTATACATTGGTTATGAATTCTGACCTCCAACAGGGCCCTGAATATGAAAACCTCCAGGACTACAGTGTTGCTTGCACTTTACAGCCCGGAAAGCAGTAGCACACTTTACAGTGATTACCTGCTTGAGGACCGGGCTGGCAGACATGGTGTGGGTGGACGACTCCTCTCGCCGAGCCTTAGAAGTCAAGATGCATGCGTTAGGAGTTGATTGGATTTGGCAGGGGAAATATATTGGGGCTAAATATAGGGATAATGGAAAATAAAATGGAAACTACTAGGGTTTATAGGGATTCTATGGGGTATATTATGGTTTGTATTAGGCATGGAAACAATTCTTTCGGCGCATCGTGGACAGAGCCTTGCTAGGGGTGGACTGCGACGAGGGATCAGAATCTATCAGCCAAAAGGCTTTTGACGCCCTTCCGGAAAATCTTGCATTGCCAGCGAAATAAACATGCTAGGAATTCACGGAGACGTGTTCTGAAGTGCCACAGCGTCAGTACGCATGGCACTCTCTTTGATGTGTTTCGGCAGTGGCTTCAGAAGTTTCAGGCCATTGTTGCGATGACCCTCTTTCATGAGAACCATTGAAGATGACAAGTTTGTTTTCAAGGGCTTCTGTTGTTAGGGGCCCGCAACATGAACAGGCTCGAAACATGGCCACGCCCAGGCAACAGATTTCCCAGGTCCTAGAGCGGTGAGTAAGCGCGAGGCAGCCGGTGGTGCGGAACTAGGCCGCCTTCGCGTCCGCAGCCAGGGAACATCACCTTATGGTCAACACACGCTTAGAGATGCCGTCGCTGCAGATATCTATATGGGCGTTTCCCAAAATTAGGGGTACCATTCTAGAGGTCCCAATAATAAGGACTATAATATTTTGGGGTCTATATTGGGGTCCCCTTTTTGGGGAAACTTGTTTAATTTGGGGATACCATGGTACCAAATAATATAGGGTTTAGGGCCCTATAATGGAGAATCAATTGGAAAAGAAAATGGAAAATGAAACGGAAACTGGGATTATATAGGGGTTATATGTGTAGCATTTTATGTCTATATCCCTGTCTGGGTGCCCGGCCCATGTACACAGCTCCTTTCTTTGAAAGAGTTGACTGCGGCCGGTACCTTGGACTGACTTGCAAGCGACATGAGACATCGGTGTTTGATAGCCCCTTACTTTGCTCAGGACAGGTCTCGCCTGAGAGCATGGTCATCCCCTGCCCCTACTACCCAGACTAGTAATTACCATACCATTACAATTATTGCTTGTATTGCAATTAAACTAGGACCCTAAACCCCAAACCCTAAACCCGGAACCCTAAACTCTAAGCCCCTAAACCCTAAACCCCAAACCCTAAATCCTAAACTGGGCTTCTGACTCTGGGCCTGGCGTTGAAGTCATCGTCAGGTGGCAAGCACTTCGAGCTGGGCAGCAAGGAGGTTCCATCAGGGCTCCCCTAACGTTTGAACTGCTATAACATATGAGCAATTGTCTAAACTCCTGGTATCCCCCTGACTAATCCCTATAGTAGTATAGCGTATATTGCCTTATGTAGGGATAATGGACAAGAAAATGGGAACTATTGTAGTATATTGAGGTTCTATAGGGATAATGGAAAAGAGCACGGAAACTACCATAGCTAGGTGGTATTTGGGGATTTAGGGTTTATGGGTTTAGGATTTGGGGGTTTGGTGCCAGGAGCGATGCAAGCAGAGTGCGCTTCCAAATTCTCAAGTGTGCTTGGTTGGGCAGGCGGAATGGTAGTAACAGGCAATTCTGGGTATAACAATGGGGGCTGCTGTGCCATGTTTCAAACAATGCATTGAAAGACGTGCAACACTTCAGGAGCTGACGCAGCACGCCGCCAGGGATGTGTCGTTCCTCCTGGTCATCGTTACTTGGTTGACACCTTTCCGCCTTGATCTGGTGAGGTGCTCCAACCCATAGGTTAAGATGATGAGGGGACCAACTATAAGTCTCAGTTCACGAAATCGGAAACTCTCTTACGCCAGCTTGAACATGCACGCGACATCCCTTGAGGCAGGCCTGCCGGTCGATGTCATAGCATAACCCAGGGCCCCTGGTGCTGGTTTTTGTATCTTATTACAGAGGAATCCTGCAGTTTACTGCTTGGATCCGCCGACCTGTTGGGGGTGGTGCACATTGAAACCCGAGCTGCGGCCCGACTACCGCGTCATGTTGGTGCAAAGGCGTGCCCTCATCCTACAAAATCCACGCCGTGACATGGGGAGTGTGGAGAAAACATACCAGGGAGTATAATTTCTTGGGCAGTTGACACCCGTTTGCGCAGGACCGCTTGAGAGGCATGGCCAGATATGGGGAAGAGGAAATGATCCACCCAAACATCGATAGCAGCAGAAGGCAATCTAATCAGTCTCGCGCGTCTGAACGGTCACCTTGCATAATTCAAACATTTCCCCATTCAGCAAATACCGCGACGCCCAGCCGTTGCGGCCTGCCGCCCGCGTCCCTCCCAAAATCTCAAGCGGGCTCCCTAAACGTCATCGCCCCCTCTGTCTCAAAGCTCAAATGGGAGAAACTTACCTGATGCAGACAGAAAGCACCCATCCCTAACTTCCATCTGCACCTGGCGTGCTACCGAATCAACGACAAGGTAACGAAAACGTTCCACTTAACTTTTCCCAGGCTGCTCTTTCAGGCACTTTTTGTTTTGCTTGTGCTTGGAACCCCCTGAGACCAAAAAGTGCTCGACCGATGGGGTGAATGAAACTTCTGGGGCTGGATAGAAGGATGGGATGCGCTTGCAGCAACTGCTGCCCACTACCAGTGTAGCTTTTAGAGTAGGGGCCTCAGCGGAATAGTGATTGGTGTTTGCAGTTTTGTCAACGTTTGCCGTGACCCTTGCAAGTCTCACCCCAAACTGCAACGCAGCGAAGATTCCTGCAGGAACAAAAATGCAGTGCAACAGTAAAGCAATGAGTAATGGAGTGCGATGTTTTGCAAGTGCAATGCAACTGAATGATCGTGGTGCCAAAGGCCGGGACTTAGTTTTTGTCGGACAAGTCCCGATGCCTGTCCACCCCGAAGGCCGATAGTTTGTACTTTTCTGGGGAATTTCTTCATCAGGCCTCAAGATGCCGGGGCAGATAAGTTCTGAAGGGCGTTCATCTTGAGTGGCATGTGCTGCGGCCCTTTTAAAATCGATGAAGGGCATCGCAGCTTGCCGCAAGCACATTCGTTTTAGGATTTGTTGGGCTTGGCCAAAGTCTTTGATCACTTTATTCGCCATATGTCCATTTACTTGATGGGGTGCCAGGTAAGGGTACTGTGCTGGTGACGGATTCAAGTTTCGTGCTCAGATCGCAGTAAAGCAATAGGCTTGGGATTATCGTATACCACTTGGGGGTGACCTTTCCGCCAGGAATTTGCAGGTGAACTTTTCGGTATCCCAACCAGTGCATATTGGCTTTGCCAGCAGCGTCTGGGTGTGGAAGAAGGGCTCGCGCTTGTATATTCGACACATGTGATGTGCGGCTTGGCCTTCAAGGCCCTGCTAACCGGAGGGATCAACCCTGCCAGAAGCTTCATTGGATGATTTCAGCGTGTCCGACCGTTCGGCCGCCATCAAGATGCCTGTGCTGGAGGCCCTGCACCCCCCGCAGATTACAAGATTGTCCGCACGAAGCAGTGGCTTTCAATGTCCGGGCATGATGTTTGTCCACGTGGTTGGGGGTGGATACCCCAAAGCATATTTTTGCTCCGGATCACTTGGCATCCCAGACAAGCATGGCAAATATCAAGTTCCTTATGTGAGAGGGGGCGTTACAACCACGACAAGAAAACAAACATATTCACCAGAACAAGACATTTGCTCACCACGGCAAGTATTGCACCACAGTATCACGAGAACACTCAACTGCTCCCCCCATCAAAGCCTAGCTCGCTTGGGAGTACGCACTTTGGGACTTTCAAGTGCCCAAACTCCCAAAACGTGTACTGCCAGCCGCTCCCCCCATCAAGGCCCAGATCGCTTGGGAGTACACATGTTGGGACTTTCAAGGGCCCAAACCTCCAAAATGTCCACTCCCAGCCGCATCAAAGCCCAGATCGCTTGGGAGTAAGCATTTTGGAGCTTTCAAGATTCCAAATTTCAAAAATCTGTATTCATCTCGCCTTCAGGGCTCTTGTCTGCAGGCCCTGCAGCCGCATGTTGCCTGCAACACTTCTACAGAGTAGTTGCATAAACTCAAATACATGTCCCAAACTTGTCGGGATCACCCCAAATGCTATAGTCATTGTGAGAAGAAACCTGTCGTAGTAAGAAAAAGCATGTCATGGTACTAGCACCCTTTGCCTTAGGTGAAGCCACCCTCCAAACAAAGCAGTGGGTGGGGGTCCCTGTGTCTGCGCGTGCAGGTGCCGAGTAGTCTGGGAAGCAACAGCTGGATGGTGGCTTTTCAGCAGAAGGATGAATGCTCTACCTCCCCACTCGAAATTGCGGAACGATGCAACTCCCCGCTCTGAGTGGTGGACCGCACGACTGCTTGCAAAAACCCAAGGACATGATGAGTATGATGACGATGGCAACGACCAAGACGATGATGACGACGATACTGATTATGATGGAGATGATGTCGATGAATAGGAGGAAAGCAGCCCGGAAAGACGGACGGGAGCCAAGGAGGGAGCGAGTCAGTGAACGCGTGATTGAATATGCAAGTGCCTGCTTGCTTGCTTGCTTGCTTGCTTGCTCACTTGGGCGGCTTGGTTGCACGTACGTGAAGCGGAGCCAGCAGTGAAAGAACGACTGAGGCACACATAAGTAAAGACACTAAAACTATGCTCAACACAACAACATGCTACTCAGAGGTGGCAAACTCGCGACTCATAGGCGTCAAGGAAACCAACAGCAATAAACATCTATAAGCACAGCGTATCACCGTGTAAGCGGCGCGTCTCTCACAATTCCGTGAGCCGAAACATATCCCTCTCCCTCACCTGCCACAAGAGCAGTGCAGCAGACAGAGCATGGATCCAGCAGCAGGGCAAAGGGGTTGGCGTCACCCGGCGACAGCCGATTGAATCAGTGCCACGAATTATGCATCACTGATAGGTTCGTAGTAGCACTGCAACACTACTGTTGATGGATGATATCCTGCACCAACTAAGTTCTATCATCCACAGGAGTTACAATAATCTAGGGATCCTAGGTGGTGCAAGATTTCTTCCATCAAGCGTACGACATTCTCCCCATGGGAGCAGTTGCAAGCTCGTGCCAAAGCTTCAAGATGGGTGTTGCTGGTGCTACTACGGTCTATATGTGGCGGTCGTCAACTGCACTCATGTGATGTTTACTGCCTGCAGGCTTTCCTCCGTGCAACAACGATACCGACACTAGCCTGGGTTGCTGTTAAGGAACTTAAATTAAGTTACCATAATGGGTATATATAGTAAATAATAGGGTTTCCCCAATATAGTAACTTAATTTAACTTCCTTAAATCCCTACATTCCCCCAGTTTCCATTTCATTTTCCATTTTCTTTTCCATTTGATTCTCCATTATAGGGGGATAATATAGTAACTTAAGTTAAACCCTAAACCCTAAACCCTAAACCCTACTACCATTATCCAATCCTGAGGTCTGTGCCCCTCCGCAGGCTTCTCAACAGGTCTGGCCTGGCAACAAGCTCAACTTGGAGTTTCCCGTAACCAAGGAATCCAATTTAGGGTTTAGGGTTTAGGATTTAGGGTTTAGGGTTTAGGATTTAGGGTTTAGGGCCCTAAGCCCTAAACCCTAAACCCTGATCTGGAAGCCTCCCAAATAAAGAGCTATAGATGATGGGTTCTCAAAGTTGTTCAATGAGGACTATAGTACCCCTTAAGTAGATAGAATATGGGGTATATGGGGATCTTATTATTATAGTATACCCAAAGCCATATTCTATCTACTTAAGGGGGACTATATACTAGCATGTACACAGGGAGATCCCAAGTCTCGCCAACACACCAAAGTGGCTCGAAATGGCAGAGATATTCATTCTGACATGAGGACTGCGGCACACAAACAGACTGCATTTAGCAAAAAGCACTGTTTTTTGCCTTTCTCCTTGCATCTGGCAGCGAAAGCATAGTCTGACTTCTGGCAAGCGATCAGAGTCTTGAAGCTTCTTTCCAATGAATCTGGTACTCCAGGCTGTGGCCTGGCCGAAATGCAGGGCCGACACTGAGGAAATTTTCGCAACCCATCTTCCTCAACCGGGCCTATTTGGCTCGAGAAACGGGAGATCTCCTTCCTGACCAGGCTGTTGGGTCTATACTGGAAAAGGAATGGACACCCACTGTAGCATCAATCAACGTGCTGATAAGTGCTGCTTGCATGACTCCCATAGCTTATGCGCAAACTGGGGAGTGCAGCAGGTGGCAAAGTATTCCATGGCCGTCAGCGGGGAAGCGCCAATCCACAGGGGGCATTTGAAAAACTTGCCTGCGGCTCTGTGCACAAAAAACAGCGGTCGGTTCCGGAATATTACTTTCTAGCAAAATCAGCTTGGAAACCCCTCACCCAACAAAAAGATAATCCAGAATTCATTCCTTTTTCAGGTGTAGCAAAGACGCGAGGGCAATCCGTTGCCAACATCGCCTTCCCAAGACTGAACTACAAATCAGAGCCAAAGCGTCTTTCGAAGCTTGCGCTTCACTGCAGAGGGGACCACGCGAGCCATCAAGAAGCCTGCAACACACGACCATGCGCAGAGCAGTATTCTAATCTGATGGCACCAGAAAAATTCCAAGGCGTCTCCCACGCTCCATGCATGCGTAGTCACATTCGATCAAGCGCGTGCGGGATAGAAAATCGCGCTGCCATCATCTACGCCAGCACGTGTGAGCAGGACCCCTGGCACAAACATGGAGATTGCACCTACTAGGGTCGTCTGCGTGCTTGAGCCCGCCCGGTCTGTAGACTCCAGCTCGAAGTCCACGTTTGCCTTTAAATGAATGCTTTGGCACGAGCTGCTACGTTAAACACGTTAAACACATGTGGGGGCAACGCATGCAACACCTTGCTAATTGACCACACCCTACCAGTATCAACCAACAAGACATATCCTATAATCCCCTTTAATTATAGCCCCCTTCAAGGAGTTTAGACTATGGCTCACACGCAATACAGGTACGACTTCCAGCTAGGCTTGCTTAGCGGCCTGCATTGCGAGAGATATGTTGGAGCCCAGTTACAGTACGCCTTTCGTGAACCCTTTGCGTGCCTTTTGAACTCCTTCCGCCTCACCATGTTTCATCTTGAATGGCCCATGGATTGTCGATCTACTATAGTTGCTTTTCAGAATGACTTTTGAACAGTCGCCATGTAGGCCATCAATCAGTTCTGCTAGGAGACCACCCAAGCCTGTGAAGGCGTCTCTTCCACCCCCTGTGATTCTGCAACCACCAAGTCCTAACTAAACCCTAAATCGAAGCAATTTGAACCCTTTCCCTCCAGAGCACCAGGAGCTTGCCACAGCTCTTCAGCAGTGCGTGCACCACCAGAAACACATCCAGGTATGTATCATCCATCCTGACACAAGGATTTCTCATCGGAAACCCTAGGTATATGTTGACAACTAGCATTACTACTGTTACTACTACGGTTACTGCTGCTACTACTACTACTAATAATAATAATAATGACGACGACGACGACAACGACGACGACGACGCCGGCCGCGGCGGCGGCGGCGACGGCGACGGCGAGGACGATGACGACGATGACGACGATTACTACTACTGACTGTATCCGGACAATCTTTGACAATTGGCTCAATCTTGCCTGGATTGCCAGTCTGCCACAGGCAGGAAGTCCATCAAGTGGATCAGTTGGTAGTTCCTGGGTTCTTGTTGAAATACTATTTAGAAGGGACATGTTTAATCTGTGTTGGGCCCAGTTGTACATGAACAGAAAAAAAGGTAGTTCAACAAGAACCCAGGATCATCTGAATCCAGAAAGCCTCGGCCCCGAGGAATAGTTTCCTTGGCATCGCATCAGGCAACACTTTCCAGAAGATCTGCTTGTGACGGCATTGAAAACCACCTGTACTTCTGACCTAGGCGCTTCTTGCAACGGTAGGCTATGCCACGGTTGACGGATGAGTAACCCAGAGCAAGCCCGCACACATTTTGTCATCCGTCAAGAGCTGGAAAAGAAGGGTGCATCCGGCGCTGCAGGATGCCCGAGCTTTAACGTCTAAGCATCCGCACAGCGATAAGGTTTGTGATAATGATAAGATGTGGAAATTCCGACAACAGCCGGAACCGGACTGCACCGTGCACATGTGAAGCTCTCATTCTGCGGTGAATCTATGGACCTTTGAACTCAAGCACTCAGTTCTCAACTGAACCTAGCACTGTGCCTGTGAGTGAATGCACAAAAATGTACCTAGGAAACTGCCACAAATTGCTCCAAAGGTCATTGATATTCAGCCTGCCACGGTTATTGCCGGACAATGGCACTATTGCCAGGAAACACTTCTTCCGACTTTCCTCTATGAGAGTCCGGCCAGCCCTTCAAAAGCAACGCAGGCTGAACAACACAGTTGTCGTCAGATGACGGCGCGTGCGTCACGGACAACAATGCAGTAAATGACAGGGTCTTCTTTAAGAGACTCATAAACTCTTGTGTGCCATTCAGGAGTGGAAGGCCAGGCAGATAATAACACACGAATGATTGACTTCCAACATGTTCCACATGACACGTGTACACAATGTACAACTAGAGTATGAAAGTTTGGTTGTACCTCCCCTGCAGGCAGCCCCTTCAGATCATGGTTCGCTGCTAGCAAAAAGTCGGTCCAAGTTGAAACAGTTAACTTGGCCGACAAGACAAGCTCAAGTCAGATGAAGCATGCCTAAATGTTTTAGCGGTCGAGAGGGGGCGCAGCATCATTCCTTGTCATGCCTGCCCACAAACACGTCTTTGTGCGCTGCAAACCACTTGAAAAATAGTTTTCAGCGACGGGGTCAGGTTCAAACGACCACGCCGATTCTGGCTCTACGGTCAAGTCAAGCGGGCCTCCTCCCAAGTTAGCCATACTGGCTGAGGAGCGTGAGCCGCCTCCAGCAGCAAGCCCACAAAGAAAGGGTACCAAAGATGATACAAAGAAAGCCTCTACGTGCTTCATAGGAGCAAATTTAAAAGGCATGGCGATCGCATTTGACAGCCAAAGGAAGGTGCCACTACACCCCTGCCGCCATCCAAGTCACGGAAGAGCGGGTACAGCAATGCGGTGGCAAAAAAAGGAAAGAAGAAAGCTCCAAAGGGTATGACCTTCGCAGACACGGAACAAGTTTGCCCCATCCAGCAAGGAAGCATAAATGCCTGTATCATAAAGCAGAGAAACCAAGTGCAGCAACAGTAATGGCAGAGCCATTCAATAGATATCTGAGGCGCGGCATCCATGCTCCTATCCTGAAAGTCTGGGGCCGCATTGCGAGTTTCACTCACAATGTAAAAGTCTCAAGGGCCCGCTTCCTCACAGGCAAACAGTTCGCGGCTGGCAGGTCTTCACAGCGCAGCTTGTCTGTCTCCTGGCGTTGTAATTTATACGCTAATATGATGGTATTCGTATGAACATATTCTACTAGGTTGTTTTGTTGATATTCTTGTATTCGTATTGCACTATGTTTTGATAACATATCATTGTTTAACGTCATGTTGAGCACTAGGCATGCCAGTATTTTGCGTCGCAGTTCGGGAACTAGAGTGGGGCCGGGGATTGAACGAGATGGGGCATAGTTTCCTTTGTGAAAAGAGCCCGGCACACCTATTCCAACATGGCGGCGAAAGAGATCATGTGACTTTGTCAATGTAAGCTCCAAGATCAAATATTAGGCGAACGAGATGAGGGGCCGCGTATTGAAAATACCGCATTAGGCCCAGGCCACCAGTCCAAGTCGACGCTTGATATGGGAAGGGCGGTGGATCGGAGAGCCTACCTGGCTGGCTTAACCACGCCTAATTCCAAAATCTAGTGTAGACCCCTTTGAGGCCATCGCATGATGCACTATGGGACCCATACGGGGGATGCAGGACATCTTGCACTCTTAGGACCCTAATCCGGTATAGGCCAGGTTGCGCAAAACTTCCTCCATCCACAGTACCAAAGTAAAACTTTCAACATTGTGGGAGTGGAGCGGAACCCTGGTGCTCTCCGATATACGACTTTGAACCAAGATGAGCCAAGACACGTCCACGCGGGACACTCGATGCCGCTGCATTTGCCCTCAGGCGCAGCTTGTCGCAGTGCATCCAAACTCTGCTGGATGGGATTCGGCGGGAGGGCGTCCATCTTAGAATGCAAGCACAATGAGCAGGCAACACCATGTCATGTCAGAAACAGCATCTACGTAGGTTGATGGTCTCTGGCTCACGGACCTCTTGCTGTTGCAGCAGTTGCCATTGGGAGGGATGTCTCCAGTAAACAAGAAATGCTCCACAGCTTGAGTAGTTGAGGGGCGGGTGAATGCACGGGAAAGCCTCAAGCCTAGGGAATCAACACAAAGTTCGGCATCGGACCTTGGCATCCCAGGCCGCCCGCAAAAACTCGATCTTCTGTTCAAAGGCCAAGGGATGACGCTGCACTGTGCAGAGGAAGTCCTTTGACAGTAGGTGTGTTGGAGGTTCACATGCTTGGAATGCACAAGAAATGCTGAATTCTGCGGAAATGCAGCAAAATTAAACGTACATTGCCCATTGCTTGCTGTGAAGAGCTTGCATGCACTTTGCACCACTTGCGGGGCCCCGTCCTCCAAATCATCGCAGTGAGTCACTCCATGCTTGCCGAAACCCACCTGACCGGTCAGTCAGGCAGAAGCTCTCATGGCTTTGTCTAGCAAGAGGCAAAGCAACTCCTAGTCCGTGACAGAGGTCCGGGCTGCTGATGATGATGCATCTACGTTACTACGCTTGTCCTTGTCATGATCCACTCGGCCGCCTCCTGCTACTACGGGTCCTCCCCTATTCTGTCTGCTCCTCTGTCGCTACTACTGCTGCTGCCTGCTGCTGGCTTGGGCTGCTGCTGCTGCTGCTGCTACTGCTGCTGGCGCCCCTCCAAGTATCTCCAAGCCGCTCTGGCTTTCAGGACGTTGCGCGACATGCTCAGCAGCGCTGCTACACCTACACGTGCAGAGAGGTTGAGCATGCATTGGAAGGTGAAGAAAGCTTGTTTACAAAGGCTGGACTTCAGAGCCATGCGGGCTGGGAAGGTGTGAAGGTGCAATTATCAACAACTCTTGCATCCTATGCATCTCTCTTCCGCACACGGCCGGTCAGCTGGCTTTACAATTGCCGATATTGCACAGCATGTCGAGTGAAAGTCAACAGAGTAGCACACCCTGCCCCATTCCCATAACAATCTGCCCAAATTTCCTCTTTGCCCAAACTAATCTTGCAGGCCTGTCTGTTTGGGATGCGCAAAAGCTGCCTACAGCGTTGCTGATTCTTTCGCTGCGTTACCATCTACAATTTAATTGCCTGCGACTCTAAAAGGCGAGGGCTAGCGTGCTGCAGGTGCTGCGTTCCGAGCGTCAATGATTGGAGCTACGATTTCCGGTGTTTACCTACCGCTGATTCTGCAGGCCACAGCATTCGGCACCAGCTGTCTGAGAGATACTGTGTGTGACGAGCTAGGCAGACATGACGCATTCACAGCTCAAGCCAATCTATGACGTGGGTGATCATGATGATCAAGCAGGTGTCGAACCTCTGTGTTTCGTCAAGTGCCGGGGAATAGTGCGAGACCAGTACTCTCGAGCCAAAATGCATTCACCCTGAACAGACTCAGGTGGTGCCAATGCGAGTAACAGGACTCGAGGCGAATGATGCAGAAATCAGAATGTGGCCCCCAGTCACCCCCGTTAAGAATTGCACATGGTAGAATAGAGCTTGGTTGGCACACATTCATGACGGTGGCAGGAGGGGTCCAGTCTCAGCTGATGAATGTCACGCTATCCTGCAAGATTCACAGCCCTTGCAAATGCACTCGCGTCACTCGAGGCAAGCCAGGGGAGTACGAAATACATGCTGAGTGATTGCTTGCCAAGCTGCTTGTTGTCAATAACGCGTCTGAAGGAAACTCCGTCAAAGGCACTCGCCAATCGCACAGGGCCTCTGAAAAAGCTACGGTGCCACCACAAGTTGCTTGTTGCAATGATGGCATCTTCTAGGAAGCACGTGCCTTGACTTTCAAGCTCTTGAATAAAATCGAAGTGCAGCATCAAGCGCAGAATGCTTGGGAATGCCTGGCAGGAGGCCAAAGTCCTCGCTGCTCATTGCTTCGAAGTTTCATTGTCAAGCCGTGCCTGCCTCGATATGCTTAAACTCCTCACAGGGGGATATGGATGCAGCTAGCTTTACGCCCTCAAGCCATGGCTAAGATCAATTTTCAGACACGCTGGCCACAAAATCTGGCATTACCGGCTGCTCATCAGATAGAAGGTTTCATGCACGATGATGATCATTTCTATGTTATAGTATATTGAGGTAAAATATGGATAATACAGGGATAATATATTGGGTAATATGAGGCTTCATATAGGGATAATGGAAAAGAAAATGGAAGCACCCAATATACTATAATATACTAGAATGTGAGGTGTCGGAAGTAGGCCCTTCTTCCGTCCAACCGCCCTCAATAGTGCCAACTTGATACAGGAAAGCTGCAGTGTGTCCTCGTCTGACACCAGCGTCTGCAACTTTGGCACGAGGTCCAGCTTCATTGGGAAGTAGTTCGTGCCAACTCCCATGATGCTGTGCCTCTCCGCAATTCAGAAAAGTTCCCAAAGAAACCATGAAGCGAGGACAAATGCACCTGGATGAGCGGGAAATTCCTGTTTGCCGCATAGGCGCAGGAATAGGACACGCGGAGAATGGCCTTCAAAATGGGCCGCGCAGTACTCGTAACAGAACTGCAGGTGGTCCAGGAACGAGCCATCTGCATGTTCCATCCTCAGGTAGCCAGTCCGATTGAATGCGGTCTAAAAACCTTCCTGAGGCTGGTTTTCCGACTGCTTATCAGATTATCAACTGCAAAAGCAAAGTCTTCAGGACCCAAAAGCTCCACATCAGGTCATATCAAACAACTGCAAAAAGATGGCGCAATCAACGAAAAGGCCCTCATCGCTGCACTGAAAACTCCCACGCAACTACGCGCCACCCATTGGATCCCGTCGGCCTACCCGTGGATCTGAGGACGAGACTTGAAATCACAGTCATCCCTCCTGAGCTACGCACGCTGCGTCAGTCGATCAGCAGATGCAATGCAGTTCCATGTCGCACCCTAAGTCCTCCTGCTCATCTGAGCTATAGTCTAAACTCCTAGCAGACCCCTTAATATTTCCTACAATAGTACCCTATATAACCCCGTTTAAGGAGTTTAGACTACAGCTCATCAAATGAAAACTACAAAGATCCCAATTCTGGTGGGGCCGACAATGTATACGTGGGCTGGCAACACTGATCAACTGGAGCATCCCAGTTTCCCTCAACAACTAGCCCTAAAATTGGTTCGACCAAGGAATGATATAGTCCACCTTAAGCAGATAGAATATGGGGTATATGGGGATCTTACAAGAAAAGCCAAGCCATATTCTATCTACTTGAGGGGGACTATATCTTCTGTGCCATTGTTGGCTTACCGTATGTTGTCATTCAAAGCCCACGACGAAACGCAGCTTCTGTAGGTGCCCAAATGATTTCAGCAGGGTTTGGGTAGCAAATTGTAATTGAAGTTGAAGATTATGGGGGTGAAAGCTTTCGGAATCATAATGCTCCCCTACGTATTCTAAGACCCACACATCTACATCTACATACACATCTACGTCTCCATCTACATCTACATCTACACCTACACATGTACATGTATGTGTTCTGTACATTAGGCCTTTCAAGGCACCCCAAGTACTCTAGGTCCTGCAATTAGCCAAGCAGCATGAAGGACAGCAGCGCCTGCAGTAGCTTGCCCAAACACCGATTGGGTTGCGGGTTTAGGGTTTAGGGTATGGGGTCTAGGTTGGAGCTGGAGGACTCAAGCAGGGCTCAGGGCTAGGAAGGCACACTACAAAACACTAGGGTTGTCTGTAACCGGGACTAAAGGAGGATGTGGGCATAAACCTGGTCATGACTTGAGGGCCTTCCTGCCTAGGCTCAGGGTGCAGCTGGTAATACTAATCGTAATACTAATAGACATAACAACAAAAATAGTAGTGTAGTAGTAGTAGTAGTAGCCGTCGTCGTCGTCGTCGTCGTCGTCGTCGTCGCCGCCGCCGCCGCCGCCGTCGTAGTAGTAGTAGTAGTAGTAGTCGTAGTCGTCGTAGTAGTAGTAGTAGTAGTAGTAGTAGTAGTAGTACTCACAATAATAATGCTAGTTGCGCCTGCCCCCCTAGCAATTATGTTCCCTGAAATCCCGGCGAAGGCTTTCAAAAG